>CBVK0100300496.1:0-13102 GCA_900067695.1 Picea abies
GACCCATAGCTTTTTGTCCCATCGGCAACTTTTCTATTTTTGTGTTTTGTTAGCTAAACGTGGGCTGTAGTAGGCCTTCCAGTGTTCACACGCGTGCAGTAGTGGGTTAGGGCGCGTGTACCTTTACCCAAGAGGATTTTCAAAGAGGTTGTTTAGCAGATGTTTTGGCAATGAAGGGATATGAGTTGGCCAGATTCTAGGTAAGCATGTGTGGTGCAATTTAGGGCTATAAAATATGCCCCCTAATGTGTGAGGTCAGAAGAGCATCTGATGGCCAAAATACATTACCAATCTTTCACCAATCTGTACTGATACGCTGAACGAGTGATCCCAAGGATCAAGAACTAGGAGGTGTCGTCTGCAAAATAACAAATGTCTCACCGAGGCAGGCATACCCATGCTCGGGATAAAATAGAACCATGGATACCAATCAAATACACTCTATATCCATGTCAAATAACTATAAAGAGTAGCCGCGAATAATACACAGTGGAGCTACATCTCAAAATCAGAAAGATATACATATAAAGTATCCATCTCCCAGAAGCTGATTCATCCTGATGGCTATACTTCAGAGCTCAAGAAACAACTTCAAAATCTTCTAAACTTGGGTAGGAGTGTAATATGAGTGTACAACTGCACTACCCAGAGGTCTTCGACGGCTTGTCGGTTATGGAATTGATAATCTTGATGATCGGACTGAAGGCTTCGGTGATTTCGAACAAGGACTTGATTGGACGTTCAGGATGGTCGGGTATGCAGATAAGAGACATATTGTAGAGGGGCCGACTCAGGCTTAGTGACAAAATTCCCTTAGACAATAGCATGACAAGTGATAAGACTCAGGAAACATACCTGTTAATCATAATTTTACGAAGCAGGAGGCAACACAAACTCTCCATATGTCTGGAAGAGTAACCAAACGGTGGAGGACACAACTCTATATAGCGAGGAAAAGATTCCTAAGGTCGTACTACATCCCATAATTTGATGATCAAACTGACAGATGTGCTTCATCCAAGGGCGACTCATTATGCTACCAATAAAGAAAATACTTTTCCCATCCTCTTTTTGGAAATATTTGATTTTTTTGTTCCTTTTGATAATTTTTGAAAAAGAATAAAGGAATATTATGTTACAATGGAGGAAAGAGTACTGCAAACATACAAGCTCAAGGCACAAGGACAAGACTGATGTTCTGGGGAAATGATACTCGGGAAAAATCCTCTAGTGGCCAAAGGTGTTAAGACGCAGAAGCAAACTGTTACAAGGCTGATGGGTAAGGTATGCAAATGAAGTTGATAGAACACACAATGGTAACGTCCTTTGATGTAAGTTTAACAAGCCCAGAGAAGGTAAGCTCGGTGGTTTTTCATATTTAGAGAGTCTGAAAAAGCATAAAAGGAAACTCCATTGGGGTACCTTTTTTGACAATAGTCTAGTCAGTTCAAAAAAGGGATAAACTAGCACCGATTAGATATCATTTCAAAACCATTTTAACGAGTGTGACAAGGACAAGATCACTCGGCTATTTTTTCACTTTTAAGGAGTCTGAAAAAAGCTTAACTATGGACTCTGTCAGGAATGTTCTTCTGGACCATTTTAATGAGTGTGAAAGAATAAGGTCACTCGACGATATTTTCAATTTTAGGGAGTCTGAAAAGAGCTTAACTATGGACTCCGGGGGGGTTTCTTTTTCGTAAATTTAGTCCCTCGGGCTCGAAAAAGGAATAAAATTATACATGAGGATACTCTTCTAAAGAATGGGAATTCAATAGAGTATTCCTTTGTTCGTACAGTTGACCGTCCGAATCGAAAAAGGGGTAAACTACCGCCGGACAGACGTGACTTCAAATTTCAGTTTAACAAGCGTGAAAGGTCACAAGATCGCTCGACAATCTTTTCATTTTTAGAGGGCCTAAAAAGGGCTTAAAAGGAGACCTGTTATGTGTGGGGAGTCTGGAGGGTAAGTCAAAGAGTGAAAAAGACCCATGCAAATGAGGCTCAAACTCATATTCAGGAAAGACTATACGGACTCCCAAGCCTACAGGGTTGTTAGAAACGGCATGGACACCATAATGCAACCATGACCTACCTAGGGCATCCATGTTTTGGTAAGCTCTACCACCAAGTTGCGACACTTCTAGAGAAGATATGACAGTTCCATGTCACAACCAGATGGGATCGATCCTATGTCATAAGAAAAAAGGCAACAAGATGCAAAAGTTGGGGTGATAGCCTAACCTATATGCTCAAGTTGATTTTGGAAAAAATATTTTTTTTATGGACCGTCAATATTTTTTTATTTTTTTTCGAAACTCAAAACAAATTGTCCCCATACCTGATCAAATCCCTCCCATATAACTCCTGGATCACTCTAAATGGTTTTTGGTATAAATAAAATGATAAAGGGACCCAAAAAAGTGACAAAACGAGGCCAAAAAGTCTATAAATAGAAGCTTCCAGCTCATTATCACCATTGTTGATTTGGAAATTGACTCTGGAGCCAAAAGACCCCCTTTGCTATAGATCGTGATTCCAGGAGCTACAGTGGACCAAACAGGCTTCTGCTCAGACCAAGTAAGTACAAACTCCCTCATCTTGCTATTCAATACTTTAATTGATGTTTTTTGATGTGTTGGGGGGGTGGCCGTCGCCCTTTAAAGGGTCGGCCCTAGTAACCCGCGGGCTGTCCAGAGACAGCCCGCGGGTACCCGTGCGCATGATTGAGACAGCGCGCGGGTACCCGTGACTGTCACTTCTACAGCCCATGGGTTACCCCCTGCGCAACAAAAAAGTTGGTGTGCAAGATCCTAACTCCCCTTTTTGCCTTGTGGTTTTTGCAGGATGTATGTGCACTGGAGAGAGAGAGAGCATGAGGCTGCTAATGAGGCAGTAGATGCTGATCCAAATGTGATGGCCGCACTGACACAGTGTGGTCTCATCAAGTTTTTCCTATGTCCGTTCATGCGCACACAACTAAGGCTGCTGAATTCCCTGGTTGACTACTGGCATCCTGATGCCGAGGCTTTTATGATCGAGGGGAAATATTTGACGCCCACCACTGAGGACATATACTTTTTGACAGGCCTCTCGAGGAGAGGGGAACCTGTCAACCTGCAGACTTTTCCTACGGGGGAGAGGAAGGTCGCAGAGTTGATCGCAGAGTACTGTGTGGCTGGGACCAACCAGGGGACTTCCTGGGTACCGGTTGGGAGTGTCACCAGCCTGACTCTGCAGACCATTTTGTCGCTCATTAGGCGAATTACCGGCTCGGTCGTCGTACATCAGGCAACGCGCACACAGATGAACTGTGCCATTCAGTGCATGAATGCACAGATTTTTGACTGGAGCAACACATTGCTCGAGGTAATGAAGAGGCAATTGACAGATTGCCGTCAGCGGGCACATAGGAACTTCGGGTTCGGGACTATCTTGTGCTCCTTTTTCTTTGAGAGAGTTCCGTGTTTCAGTCCTCGGATGACAGTGAGAGGACATCTGGCAACGTTCCCTGCGGTATGCAGATGGGCAGCATTGCTGCTGCGACAGGGTGGCGGAAGGACCGTAGAGTCCTTCAACGATGACTTCTTTGCATGGCTGTCGCGGCAGATCCCTACCATTGAGGACTACCCATACGCGGGGATTGAATTCCCCAGAGATCCATCTATGCCAGTGCTTCCTGGTGAGGAGCGAGGGGAGATGGGTAAGTCTCCACCTGTATTGTTTTTTTGTTTGCATATGTAATTTTTTATGTCTTTTTAGATATATATCATATTTTTTGGATAACAGAGTTTTGACGGGTGAACTTTGTGTTGCTTTGCAGATGTTGGACCTGTGCGACCTGCCAACTTTGCACGGAACAGGCGTCGTCCCCGACAAGAGACCTCAGCTGCCACCACCAGGGGAGTAGCAGCAGGGAACCCTACCCCAGCAGAGGCTGAGAGGGCCCTTGTACGGATTGAGCGGAACTTCACTGAGCTCACCCGCACAGTCCCGATGATCGATATAGAGGACATGCCACCTTCCATGCAGAGTTATATGGTGGGGTTACCTCGGAGCTGGGTCCGATTATTTAGGCGTTTGGGTCAGGCTGTGCATGATTATAACAGGGCCCATAGGCCCTGAACAGTTTTTGTAGACTTTTGTGTGCCACGAGCACTGACATGTATTATATTTTTTGAGGGCATAAGCCCCAGTGAATCGTTATGGCTCTCACTTTTTTGAGGTGCTTGCGCCCATCTATGTACTCTGAGACTTTTTATGATGTATATATATGATTTTTATTTCTTTTATGTGTCTTTATGGATTTTGTGTACAAAAATGTATTTACATGTGTTTGATCATGATTTTCTTTATATGTGAGCAAGATGCCAATCTAAAATGTGATTAGCTAGAGTATCTGTGATTTGATTTATACTTCTAGGAACATGAAAATATGTAATATAATCAAAGTTGTGTTCCAAGAGACGTACCCTACGGAATCTTTGGTGTAAAGTAGGATCGTGCACACAATATATTCTGTTTAGCTGCGACACAACCAGTTGAGCGTCTAGATAGACTCGAAGACGAGAGATACCTAATGACAAAGCGTCATGAAGCAACTCAGTAACTGCGCTATACTCAGCAACATTGTTTGTGGTGTCACCTAAGCATATCCCTCCGGAAGATAACAACTGACCCTGTGGTTTGAAGATTACCCAAGATGCGGAGGCAAGCCTCCGCGTGTGTCGACTAGCACCGTCCGCATACCCAATGAACACCTCGGATTCACTTGAAATCTACCATAGTGATGAAAGATAACATTAACGACACGTCCATGACACATTTTTCAAAAGAAACGAAAGAAAGTAATAGCACAAAGACTATACACATGTTACAAAAAGTTACCCACAGTGACCCTATGAGTAGTACTTCTTGAGGTAGAGCCCATTTCTAGGCTCCGCCAAAGCATTCCCTTCAAAATCAACCAGACGATAAGCACCCTTCTTTAGCACCTCCTTAACAATGAAGGGTCCAAACCACATGGGTTTGAACTTTCCTGTCCCCAGGGGGTCCTTGTCTTGGTCGTAAACTAGGACAAGGTCGCCCTCAGAGAAAACCCGAGGACGAACGGACCTATCGTACTGACACTTGACCTTATTCTTATGAACCTCATTGGCCAGTGCTGCATCGCAACGCTGTTCATCAAGTTTCTCAAGGTGTACTAATCATTCTTCTAATGGAGAAGTGTCTGGAAATAACTGTACTGCTAATTTTAGAGATGGAATTTGACATTCGATGGGAAAGACTGCCTCCAACCCGTAAACGAGTTGGAAAGGTTAGAAATCGATTGCAGTCTTAACTGATGTTCAGTAAGCCCATAATGCCGAGTATAACATCAAATGCCAGTTTGACTTGGCTGAGTTGATGGTTCGCTGTAGCATTGTCTTAAGCGTTTTATTAACAGCTTCCACCTGCCCATTGGCTTGGGGATAATAGGGTGATGAGTGTTCCTGCCGTAACCCCAATAACAAAATAATAAGAATGCTCTTCGCAGTTACATTATTTCAACAGATGGAGTCATCTTTCAATGAGTTAGATGAACACCAAAGATGGAAAGTAGTCATGTGATCACCTGGATCTTCGTTAGGCTTGGCCTCAAACTTTTGGATGTCCGAAGGCAACTTCGTTGGCATAGGCGGCCAACGTGGATCGTGACAAATAGGATCATTTAACAACCTTGTCAAATCTGGAAAGTGTAACATCGCCAGGAATGGTAGTTTGGGTTGCTGCTGATAGCCTGGAAAAAAGGGTCCTGGAGTTTGACTGGCACCAGGTTGCCAGGAAAAGTTTGGCTGCTGGCCCGGATTCTAGTAGAAACCATGGCCCTGACCAGCGTAAGGGTTTTGCAGTTGTGGAGACATCATTGGCCGATTCCCCATAAAGGACATAGGATGTTGGGAATTCATCGTGTTTGACGGACTTTGGGAAGGATTACCCCATGTCGGTCCTGATGGGAGAGGCATAGAATTTTGTCCAGGGTTCCATTGACTGTGGAAAGAATTACCCCAGAACGAAATTCCAGAGGAAGGAACAGATCCTTGTCCTGAGTGCCAAGGTCCTGCAATATGTGCCCTCGGTGCAGGAATAGTACCCTGCGCTGGAGTAGACTGTCCAAAGATGGGAGTGCCCCTAGATGGGAAAGCAGTGGATGTGAAAGTGTTGTTACCAAATGTCCCTTTCCAAACAAATGATGACGAACCTACTGGCAAAGTTTGCGCAGGTGTTCCTTGACTCCCGGCTCCAAACGAACTCATGTGTACAGGCTGCCCGATGGACTGCTGATGTAGACCACCAAGCGAAGGGGATGAAGGAGAGATATGACCTCCAGTGTAAGGAAAAGCATTAAAAGGGACAGGAATGCCCCCGAGTTGACCTTGCAGAGGAGCGTTAGAGCTCCCTTCCCCCAGACCCAAAGTCTGTAAAGTGGAGTAAGTGAGTGCAGGACTTGTACCTGAACTAGGCATATCGTATGAGAACGGAGGGCCTGTCGCACTAGGTGTGAAGGGAGGTGTGGCCGCCACGATAGATGGGGTCGGTCCACTATGCGACGTAGTTGCGGCCGAGACCGTAGTGGCCCAGACCGACAACAGCAAGTTAGGAGATGCTTCTCCTATGGTAGCAACAGTGGTGGGAATGGAAGAATTCCCAGAGGAAGTAACAATGTTTGGTTCCATAACTGTGTGAGGCACTGACAGGCGTTCGTAAAACTAGATGGGTACAATGACCGATGGCCAAGTATCAGTGGTTGGGGTTTCAACTGAGCCAAGATTGGCGATTGATTCCTCTTGGATTTGTTCGGGCACAATGGTTTGTAACCCGGTTGCTTCGAAAGACCCTTGTTGGTCTAGCTTCTACCTCAATGGTGGCGGGGGTGGCTCCAGTATAACCGGCGGCAGGCCCAGGAGCCTTCGTGACCAGAGGAGCTTGGGATCCTCCACTGTGTGAGAATATCCAAGACACGCTAAGGTATTCTACATGATCAAACAGTAACACACACTAAAAAAGAAGCCCCTAAGAGATAAGACAAGCAAACACTAACTATTTGGAAGAGCAATTACAACAACCAACACTAGAGCAACTTACCGGTGCAAGTGAAACTAAAAAATGGAAGCACCCTCTGAGTATACTCTACAAAGCATGGCCCAATGTCTATCCTAGGTACCGCGATATACCCCCGCAGTCACCTGTGTATGTCCCTAAAAAGATTGGCAACTAGTTTTCCAGCACGCGAACAGTCACCAGGCGGGTACAGTCGATAGTCAGGTAGACCACAATGAGCAGGGTATCAAGCCCGAAACCTGTCCAGGGTATCAAGAGCAAATGGTCCAAAAGAAAACTGAGGACCTCGAATGGATTTGAGATCCACGAAGCCCCGTGGCAAATGCAAACGACGGAATCCCAAGACAAATCCTCGATATGTGTTCTCCACTATGCTTGGTCCGGATTTGGAGGGGTTGTCTCCGCTACCTTTCCTCACATGACCTTATGTTTATCCCCTGTGTTAGAGGGGGGTCCCAGATAACTTCCACGTAACTGGACTTCTACACTCACTATCACAGACTCCAATGTTTGGTTTTGAGTGGCCTTGGAGAGTTTCCTCTCCAACCTATTCCAAGGCCCTAGTCCTGAGTAGTGTATGAACCCTACAAACAAAAGGTCTAATAGATTTTAAATTAGCGTTTCTTTTATGGGATTTTTTACGTCACGAGGTATGAAAGTGAAACTGATGGTGTGTAAATACTCAAAGAAAAAAACGAATGAAAAATGATGGAAACAAAAACTTTTACTTAATGCAAAAACAACAACTTTTCACAAAGAAAGACTTCTTTTTCTTTTCAATTTTGCTAAGATTTCATGCAGCAAACATAAAGGAATTTTCGCTCAACTATGAGCTACTTATGCTCTAAATGCACTGCCAAAACTTATGAACAAAAAGACTTCTCCCTAGCTATTGACGCAACACACAAGCTTCAAACAAAGAAGAAAATGAAAAAGCGATATATATATATTTTTATTTAAGTGCTAAATGAAGCAACAAAGGGAAAATGCCGACAAGCACAAAACCAAGAAAACAAAATAAAATTATGGCTTAAAGCGCAGATCACAAAGAACCAAAGCGAATACACTCAATGGCAATCGAGAAAGCACCGATTCTTACGCTTGTCTAAAAACCATAAAACACAATTTTTTTTTTTTGGTCTTTTCTATCAACTATCAACTACGAAAAACATAGGGTAAGGGTAAGAGGCCCTAACCTACTGACTGTGCACCCCTAGACTCAAACCTCTGAGAGGAACACTTCTCACCACAGGAAGGGATGACTGCCCCACCCTGATTGAAAAACAACCGATCAAGCTCACTATTGTCACTGAAACAACACGCGTGCAAATGCGTGCTGACCTACAACAGCGCACGGGTACCCGCGGGTTGCACTTGCACAGGCCGCGTGTATGTATGAACTCTAAGACAAAACTAAACACAGGCAGCCCAGACCTAGAAGAGGCCTCTGGTATTGACCACCAGGGTCTCTTAAAGGCTTGGATGCTTCTTCTTTAACAGAAAAGAAAAATAATTGCAAAAAATAACAAACGCAATAAAGCAAACTGAAACAAGACTGTGAACCAGCGAGACTCGGACAAGATCCAGAAAGCACCCTGAGAATGTATAATTCTGATAGGGAAGAGAAGGACTACCTCTTAAGTACTCTGACTCCTACACGCTACTGAAACCTCTGCAGCTAGCGTTCACACGTGTGCTATAGAAGGTTAGGGCACGGGTTACACGCATACATGCCTTCTGCATGCCGCGTGTACCTCTGTGTGTCTCGATAATTATCGTCAAGCAACAGTCAAGGAAAAACTGGTATGACGAACCAGGTTCCCTGCTAGTTCTGACCTAACAGAAAACAGACAAACAAAGAAACAGAAAATCTAATCCTTTAAACTACCCAAAAACCTCAACTAAATCCAGAAACCCTAAGAGTATCTTCCCTAGTGGAGTCGCCAATTCTGTTTTTGGGAAATAATACCCTACGGACTAGCAAACTAGGGTCTGATTTGCATGCAGATTTTGACCTTAAAGAAATGACCTTTTAACCTACCATCCAAAACTTAAATCCCTCTTTCGAGACACATGCATGGAAATGAACTACTAACCTTTTTACTGATGTTTGGTGTAGATCCTCCATTGCGCTTTTCCCTCTTCTTTGCGCTGCTCCTTCCAAAGTTAACCTGCAATCAAGACAAAACACTTCGCATGCATGCTATTTTTCTACTTGAGGGTTAGAAATTAAGAATAAATTAAACAAATCATAGATAACTCATGCATTGGGACGGGAAAAGCATTATTTTATTATTTTCAAAATGAATCAACTTGCAATCAAAGTCAGGACCGGCCACCGCTCCTTGATCTTGATCCTGGGATCCTCCTCTTCTTTGTCCTCCAACTGCTTTGTGTTAATTCTCCTTAGGCTTGAGGAAAGGCTAAAGGGTTGGGACAAATGGATTTAGCAAATGGGTAGAGTTTCTTCACTATAATTTTCCTCCTTCAAATGGTACCCCTACCCCTTCTTTTATAGGCTAGAAGGAGCTAGGGTTTTGGATGAACTCTCGGCCATGCATGGCCGGGAGTTTCAGTTAACTGACCCATATATTTTTGTCCCGTCAGCAACTTTCCTGTTTTTGTGCTTTTGTTAGGTAAACGCGAGCTGTAATAGGCCTACCAGCGTTCACCCATGTGCAGTAGTGGGTTAGGGCACGTGTACCTTTTTCCAAGAGGATTTTTAAAGAGGTTTCTCAGCAACTATTTTGGCAATGAAGGGAAATGAGTTGGCTTGATTCCAGGTAAGCATGTATGGTGCAATTTAGGGTTATAACAGAGATACTAAAAGAAAAGAAGAAAATATCAACAAGATCCCAGACTTTATTTCTGTAAGTCCTTAACCTGGGGTGTTTAGCTTGATATGCATTTTTGACTTGATGAACAATTAACTCAGAATCTCGAAACACTACTAGCTCTTCAATATTCATGTCCTTAGCAGCCCTCAAACCCAAAACAAGAGCCTCATATTCTGCCACATTGTTTGTTGTTTCAAATTCAAGCTTGTAAAACAGAGATATGGTCTCTTGGGTAGGGGAAATAAATACTACCCCAACACCAACACTCTCCCTAGAAGAGGATCCATCAAAAAACATCTTCCAAACAAAGGTATTAGAAGTAGGATCTTCACAAGAGGTAATAGTCTACTTTCTTATTTCAATAGGTGTTTGAGGATCATCAATCAACTGTAACATATTGGTTCCTAAACCAGTATCAACTGCAAAAATGGGGTGGTTGGTAGGATTTGATTCATCACTGATAATGTAAGCAAGTTGTGCTTCCCTATAAATCCTTCTATGTCCTCCTCCAAACACAGGAATGGTAGTATACGAGAGATCCATCCGCAAATTTCCCCCTAGCCTTTTGATATAAGATCTAGACAAGAGCATCCCAAACTTAGGGGGGACATCATCCACCACAATATCCATGACCACACTTTTCATTGGCAATTGGAACAAGGAAACAACCAGGTCTTTGATAACCCCAAGACACTTTACTTTCCTAGAATCAAATGAGTATAGGTCATGGTAGGTTTTTGTAACCTCCAACCCAAGCTCATCCATGACAGTCTTAGGCATGAGGTTATGAGATTCCCTTGAATCCATCAAACAATTGTGCAACACTTTATCATGAATGTTCTATGATGTATAGAAAGGAGGGGAAGAGTCATCCCTATCCTCTACCAAAGGTCCCAGTATGACAACTGGTTTTTCATCTTGGAGGTTCACTGAATCTGTGGGATAAGATGAAGATTCAGGTTGCAGCATTTTGGAAAGGTACCTTTTGAAATCCTCATTCTTACTCGCTCTTAAAAAGGTACAAGGATTTTAATATTTTGAATCTCATTCTCAAAGCTAAAGAGGAGGGAGGCTTCAAAATCTCCTTAACTTTTGGAGTAGGGCTCTTAACCACAACCTGGGGGCTTTGTGCCTCTTTTTATTTGTTACTAGATGCCACACCCTTAGCAAGATTCTATGTTCTAGTAGGTTGATCAGAAATGTCAAGATTCCCCTCTTTCTTCTTTGACCTTAGGTTGTATCTATTTGGATTGCCACTGGTCCTTTCCCCTTTGCTCATCTCATTTAGTAGGCCATCCATGAGAGACTCTTCATATGCATATTGGGTCAAATGAGGAGACGAAGAGGTGTCACCAAGACAATGGATTTTATGATCAACATCTTCTTCCTCTCCTTCATCAGTAACCAGGTTATTTTGAAGAGGGGCTTGGATTTTTTTATCATACCTATCCCTATTTATTTGATCTCTTTGGATGATCTGAGGGGCATTGTTGGGTCTTCTGAAATTACCCCTATTATCAACATTCTGTGTGTTCCTATAGCTCTGCTTTCCTTCAAGCTTCAATTTCTCCATTTCTATAGAAAGTGATTTTACCAGTTTTGTCAACTCATCCACTTGAGGGTAGGCAATAGAGGAATCGGAGGTTGAAGATTCAACCCTACATTTTCTTCTGTCTCTATCATATTTAATCCTAAGTTTGTTAGTTTCCAATACATTAGAATCTACTTCAAGGGATGCATCTTGCATATGAGCTAAATAGGTAGCTCTTCTTTCTCTCAACATGAGGCAAAACTCAGGGTCAAAAGCACTAGCATAAGTAATCTTGGCAGAGGTTTCTCTAGGATTTATTTCAGTGGGAATATTATTGTACATCTTGTTAAACCTCTTTGAGAAGTCTGAAACAGATTCCCCCTTTTTTCTCTTAAGTGACCCAAACTCTGTAATATAATAAAGAAAATATTTTTTATCCCCCCAATGCCTCAAGAATGAATCATCCAGAGCCTAAATCCCAGCAATAGATCCAGGAGTCAAACCCCTAAACCATTTCTTAGCCTCACCATCAAGGCTCTATACAAAAAATCTCATCCACACATCTTCATTTTCAATGTTAAGATTATCTGCATAACTATAAAAAGATGAAAGGTGTTCTTCTACAGTTATGTCTTCCTTCCCTGTGAACTTGGGCATGTACTTAAGGCAGTCCCCAACTGGGAGAGAACTCATAGGATGATTTAAAACAAGAGGGGAATATCTAGCAGCCACTATGGCATCCATTCTGTTTCTAGGAAGATTAGCACCTGCCATTGAGATGTGAACTACAAGAGAACTAGGGGGATATGAAGTTTGGACATGCATGACTACAGTTGTGTTTCTAGGGGAAAAGGGAAACAAAAGAGTGTTGGAGGAGAATGATATGGGTTTCAAGGGAAAAGAAGTTTCCCCCTCTTTAGATACAACAAATTTGATAGGAGGAGGAGTAGGAAAACCCAAAGTGGGAAAATATTCTAAACTCCTCGGTCTAAACCACTTTACAATATCAGGGGAAACATGAGTTTCAAAAATTTATCCTTCCAAATGAAGACTAGAAGGGGGGATTTCAATAGGAAATATTTCAAAATATAAACTTATGGAAACTCTAGCAGATGGTATAAAGGATAATTAGATACAACTACTGGAGTTTTAAAAGAAGAATCATGTAAATTACCATAATCACCTGGTACAACAACTGAAATCCCTTCTTGAGAGGTCTTTCATTTCTTGATAATATTCTTTGGGTCAGCTTCAGGTGTTTCCAGAGGTAGCTGTGGAGTAGACCTCATGTGTCTGCCTTTGGGAGCCACAACTGAAACAATGGAGTTGCCAAGTGTAATTTGCAATCTTCAAGGTATTGATTTATGATGCACCTTCATAATCAAAAAAAAATTGTCGTTCAATCCTAGGGAAATGTCTTCAATTTGTTCTACAAAAATGACGCCATGAATGTTGGTGATGAGAGTCACCCTCATATTATAGGAGGATAATCCCAACACCCATCAAAATGTTTTTGGAGGTAGGTTTATGAGTGGAGGTCAAATGGACAAAGCTCATTACAAGAATGTTTTAACACAAAAATTGGACAAGCAATGCATAAAGAAATGAGGTCCCGATTAACTTCAGTGGTTTA
>CBVK0100300497.1:0-13101 GCA_900067695.1 Picea abies
TCCATGTGTTCCTTGAAAAAGCATCTATGAATGAAACATAATGCACAGATTTACCTAGGGATGGAACAGGAACAGGTCCAAACACATCACTGTGTATCAACTCTAAGATCCCCTCTGCTCTTGTAGCACCAGATGGGAATCTTACTCGATTATGTTTACCATATATGCAATGTTCACAGAAATCAAAATCCAGAGTGCAATTAGACATACCTTTAACCATACTTTTACCGTGTAGTGTTCGAAAGCCCTTTTCTCCAATATGCCCCAGTCTTTTCTGCCACAACATGGTCTTCTTTTCTGGGACAGTATTGGTCTTGTCTCCTTCATTTCTCTGCTCAGGGACAACAGAATTGTTACACCCATTAGTATAAGTGCTTCCCAACAACTTGTACAGAGTTCCACACCGAACTCCCCTCATCAACACCATTGTTCCTCGTACCATCTTGCAAGTGTTCTTTCCAAATATAGTATCCACTCCTGTAGCATCCAACTTGCTTACATATATTAGGCTCCTGGCAAGTTTTGGAATGTGAAAAATCCAGAGGAGAGTTCTGATCCTTCCATCTTTTAGCAACAACTTAACCCTTCCACGTCCCATGATTTTGGTTGTCCAGTCTGTTGAAATTACTAAGACAACTGAGAGGGGGGGGTGAATCAGTTGTTATTGTGCTTAAACAATTTTACGTCTATTAAAACATTCTTAATCTTTCTTCAAGTGATCATCAATATTATACAACATATGGACAACATAAATAATGAGCATCAGTCACACATAAGATATACACAGAGACAGATTTTCACGAGGAAACCCATAAAGGGAGAAAACCTCTTCTTCTTTGAAATGATAGGCAGTCTTTTAAGTTCTGTACATCATCTATAATTGAGCACCAACTCAATGTGAGGCTACTACCTCTGTTTTACAAGCTCCACATTGTTTGAGAGCACCAACTCTCTGGTTTCTTTAGCACCCACTAGAAGGAAGCAACAACTCCCTAAGTGTTCCAGCACCAACTGGATGGAAGCACCAACTTCCAGTCACACAGGCACCAACCTGTATAACAGAGAACAACTGTTCTCCCTTGCACCACCCTGGTTTCTCTGGCTGCAACCAGATGGAAGCTACAACTCCCTATGTTCAAGTACCCACTTGAACCTCTGAGGACAACAATCCTCCCTAGCACCTCCCTACCACCCTTATTACAAATAAATGATTGAATAATCAACAACACAGATAAATCGATTCTTACCACTTCTTCTCTGTTCTGTAAATCTGGTCTGCTTCTAACTGTTCTGCAATTCTTCTCTTCCTCTGTCTATTCTGCAATTCTGCTTTGCTTCAAACTGTTCTACAATTCTTCTCTGCTACACTATTCTTCTACTCTGTTCATACTTGGCTTGACTTGTTGTCTCTTTCTATCTGTTCTTTCTCTGTCCTTCTCATGCTCTTTGATATGTGCACATTCTGCTCTCTTCACCTTTTCTCTTCTGTTCAGCTTCTATTCCTTATCTCTGAGCTTTCTTCACACTGCGCATACTGTAATTTTACCTTTCTACAGTTCAACTCATTTTTCAGTCAGAACAACCAACCACACACAGTCATTGCGTGTTACTTTTATACACTACAACCCATTCAGTTACCCCTCAAATCCCTAGAACAACGCTTCAGCAACTGAAACGCCAACCGTCCAAGAACCATGATTCGGTTCTGCTAACTAAATCGTAACTGAACAATTAATCATGAGGAGCAACAATAGCCCTTCGATCAGATTTCCAAGTATCCAACATCGTTGGATTACAAGCACAGGGTCTCGCGTTGATTTCGCCATTTCGCATTTTGGCATTTCGGCATTCCTTGTGATGAGATATCTTGATGCTCCATGCCGCGATCTCCGAAATGGAGATTAGCTTCGTGCTAGCTCCTCCCTTGAGCCTTCGTCGATGTGACCATAGGTTATGACCAGTGGCCAATTCTGAACACGTATTTCACGTTTTGGGGATTCTGTGAAGAGTCGTCTCGACTCTCCATGTTTCAAACTCCGAAATGGAGCTTGTCTCTTCGAGCTCTTCTCTACAGCTCTTCGACGATGTGACCACCGGCGGTGACCAAGCACTTATCCATAATGTGCTTTCGCAATTTCGCATTTCGGCAACTTCGGGACTCCTGTGATGAAGAGTCTCGACTCTTGACTCCTCCAACTCCCGGTATCCGAAACTCCGAAATGGAGTCTTTGTTGATGTGCCTGTTTCGAGATTTCGGCGTTTCGCATTTCGCAACTTCGAGACTCCTGTGATGAAGAGTTTCGACACTTCCAACTCCCGGTATCCGAAACTCCGAAATAGAGTTTAGCTTCTAATACCCGAAATGGAGTTTAGCTTCTGATCTTGCTATGCGATCAACGTTGTGCTGCTGGTCTTGCCACTTTCTCTTGTTCGTCATCATCAGGCTGAGCTTGCCATCAATGACAAACAAATACTTTGCCTTCTGTCTGCCCATAATAAATATGCCAACACAATCATCTCCTAGTAATACATCACCACCATCATATTTTTCATATTCAGAGAACCACTCCTTGTGAGGAGTCATATGGTATGATGCACCTGAGTCGATCAACCATACATCACGGTCTGCATGTGTACCTGTAGATGCCAGGTAAACATCACCTCCTTCTTCAGTGGAGGTTTTCGCCTCTGTGGAAGAGGTACTATCAGATCCCTTTGGTTTTTCAACCTTCTTAGACTTGCAATGTTTCTTATAATTCCCTGTTTTACCACACTTCCAGCATTTCCTCAAAGATTTTCCTGGAGACTTAGATCTACCTGTAGATTTTGGTCTCCCCCCCGAAGGCTTACCAGGATTCCTGTCTTGGGTACGACCTCTTACAAATAAAGCATCTGTGCATTGACTATCCATGCTTTTCCGCCTCATCTCTTCAGATAACAAGGATGAAACTACATCCTCATACTTCAATGTAGATTGAGTGGTACTACCAATTGCTACAACCAGATTATCCCAAGAGTCTGGCAAAGAACATAACAAAGTAATACACTTATCTTCTTCTGCAATCGTAATATTAACAGAGACAAGTTGACTTACCAGAGTGTTAAAGGCATTTAGATGTTC
This sequence comes from Picea abies, assembly GCA_900067695.1. Lineage (NCBI taxonomy): Eukaryota > Viridiplantae > Streptophyta > Pinopsida > Pinales > Pinaceae > Picea > Picea abies. The sequence goes on from CBVK0100300497.1 coordinate 3,122, forward strand.
TGTCACAAAATCTCCATCTTCCATCCTAAGATGATACAACTTCTTTCGAAGAAACAGCTTGTTTACCAGGGACTTTGATTGATACAAATTCCCCAACTTATCCCATAGTTCCTTGGCTGTAGATTCTCCCGAGACATTCAACAACACCGAATCTGCTAGGAAGAGTCGAATAGTACTCCTTGCTCTTCTGTCCAACTTCTCCCAATCTTCCTTCGACATACCAGTAGGTGGTGTACTAGTAGTTTGTGTACTAGTAGGTTGTGTACCAGTAGCCTGTGTGCCAGTAGACGGTGTACCAGTAGGTTGTGTACCAGGATCCACAGCGATCCATCGTTCTTTGTCTACAAGAAGGTCTTCCATCTTGAGCTTCCATAGCTCAAAGTTTTTACCATTGAACTTCTCTATCTCGATTCTAGAAGAGCTCGCCATTCCTCTTTCTACACTCGAATAACCACTGCAAAAGCTCCCACTAAACCCAGGTTTATCACAGACCCAAGATCAACTTGATCTATCAAGACCGAGCCAAACCCTCAGCAACAAAGGCGTCCCTCTAAAGCCAAAAACGAGCTCTGATACCACATGTAATTTTTAAACCTGTGAAGTAAAGCAATGCATATAGATTCTTGAGAAAAACAAAATTTAATCAATGGCTCATACACAGAGTACATAGAGATTTTATACCGGAAACCCTCAATCGGGAAAACCTTTCTTATATTCATTATATCGAATTTCACCATTCACCATACAATATATACAATGTTTTTAGGTATTTCGTAGATACCAAAACCCTAATCCCTTAATCCGGGATTCATAGCTCAAAGTTTTTACCATTGAACTTCTCTATCTCAATTCTAGATGAGCTCGCCATTCCTCTTTCTATACTCGAATATTCACTGCAAAGCTCCCACTAAACCCAGGTTTATCATAGACCCAAGATAAACTTGATCTATCAAGACCAAGCCAAACCCTCAACAACAAAGGTGTCCCTCTGAAGCCAAAAAGGTGTCCCTCTGAAGCCAAAAACGATCTCTGATAACACATGTAAGTTTTTAACCTGCGAAGTAAAGCAATGCATATAGATTCTTAAGCAAAACATAAATTAATCAATGGCTCATTCACATAGTACACAAAGATTTATACCGGAAACCCTCAACCAGGGAAAACCTTTCTTATATTCATTATATTTAATTTCACCATTCACCATACAATATATACAATGTTTTTAGGTATTCCGTAAATACCAAAACCCTAATCCCTTAATCCGAGATTAATTTAGAAAAGTGCTAAAAATAGAAAAATCTGCTAGAGGGATCGTCAGACGCAGTTGTCGAACCTGACGCACACACACACACACATGCAAAGAATATAACATATACCCAACAATAAATAAATGGAGGGAGAGAGAGAGAATATGGTCAAGGTAATGTGGTTGAAGTTATTAATCATTAGTTGGATACTTATTCTTGTAATATAGGGTCAAGGTAAATTGGGTTTTCGAACCAATAAATTTATATGACAGAGTGTCTTAACAATATACTTTATCACGGACTATTTTATATCTTAAAAATATTATTATATTATATTTAATATTATAATGTTAAATATAAAAAATATATATTAAACAATCATAAAATCATAGAATTTGTTTTCAAACTAAGGAATATTGAACAATCATAGAATCATAGAATTTGATTTCAAATTAAGGAAGATTGTACAGTAAACATTAATATTATATTGTACTAGGTATGATGTATTTACTACCAAGTAAAACATTTAAACAACTCCATATTCATACAATATCAATCATGAATGAAATAGCATATCGCTTTTATAACTTTATCTATTCAGTTTAAAAAAGAACTATGGTCTAGTTAAAAATTAGAGAATAACACAGAAAGATGATGAGGCCACAAGGGCTCACACAAGTGAGACTACGCTCACACACTCTGCATCATTGATTATAAATCTATTACATATATAGTTGTAGAACAATGAACTGACTTTAGAACAAACTCCTATAAAATAGGATATCAAACCACTCTCGTACCAAACTTATGCAAGCACGTAACAACTCAATAACCTCTTCCTAACAACATTCTAATTTCTCCATTATTTCTCGAACACTTCCCCTTAATGGAGAAATGGATTGTCTACAATACTAATGCCTAACATAAGTAACATGTCTTTTGGTCTTAGTCTCAGCTAGGCTTACAACTTGACTCTAACAATTCCATCTTGACCTTTCTTGTTGTCAGATAATGTTGGAGATGGAGCTTCTTCCTTGGCTCCCTGCTCCAAATATGTTTCATATTGACTATGTTCTACTTCACTGTCATCTTGGCTTTGTTCTTCTTCATTTTGGAACTTGGCAGCTGATTATTGTTCTGTGTCCTCAACACTTCTGCAGGTTCTTGGAAGTATTTTTCTTTAATGCTTGAAAATTCTTCCAACTTCTCATAAGTGGGTTACTGCCCTTTCTAGATAAAATCATCAATGTCATGCTCAATGCATTGTTTCAACATCAATTCACAATATTACTTGATTTCTTTCAGGCTCCACACCATAAAAATTGACTCAATATTTTCTTCCTCAATTTCTTCATTTTCTTCCATGTTTTCTTCACAATTAGTCACTACTGAAAATGAGTTGTTGTCCTATAAACCTGCACACTCAAAAACATTGTTACAATCATAGGAAGAACCATATTGGTTCTTTTCATTTTTCTCTTCTAAGAGAGCTTTCATTTTTTTGTCTTTCTTCCTTGCCTCTGATGTTGCATAATAATCTTCATTTTCATCTTCAATGGCTATCACAACCGATTGTTGCATGTCTTCAACCTCTTTACCAGGATCTATCACTACAAACAAGTTGTCTTTCACTTAGTTTGTGTATGCAAATGAGCTTCTCTTCTCACCAAACAATAGCTCATCAATAAGATGTTTCTCATGCAACAGATTTGACCACTCCATGCAACAGATTTGACCACTCTTCATGAGATGAATAGTTTTCATCAAATTTGAGTTCATATGTCTTTATTTCAAAGAAACTTTCTTACATAAGGCCTTCATTCTCATGAGTTGTTTTACACTTGTCTTCATCAACTTTAGCACATTCCACTTCATCGACAATTTTAGTTGTTGAATTCATCAAATTACTACATACTACATTATTGGCAGATTCCTCATTATCACAGGCTGCTTTATTATCAACTACAAACACACTTTCATCATCAATCATTGCAATTTCAATGCTACCATTTTCAGTCTCTATTTCAGTTACAAATCTTTCAAGACAATTATCATTTTCAACAACAATATCTTCATCAATCAATCAATCAATATCTTCTTAATATCTCAATTTCTTGGAGAACAACACAACAATCAGTGAGGCCACAAGGGCTCACATAAGTGAGACTATGCTCACACACTCTTTATTATAGAAATTGATACGACCTTCATGATCATAATTCAATAAATCTACTAACCATAGTAATTTTTTCATTTCAGTTTCCCAAGGTTCATAATTTATACCTAAGAAGAATAACAAATTTGGCATCACTATTTCATATATTTCATCAAATTCTTCATTGATCTGGTCCAACACTGCATTATGATCCTCAAGCACGGGTTCTTCATCTACAACTAGAAACACAACATATTGATCTGTAAAATATAATGGCTCTTCATACTTATTATTTCTCCTCGTGTGTTTCATCTCTCTCCGAAGGTGTCTAGTTTTCCTTTTCTTACCCATGAGAATAGCAATCAATTGTGCATCAACCTTCTTCTCTGTGTCATTACTGATTCTCTATGTCATTATTGATTGATGCAAGAAAATTCAAATTTTCCCGTTCATTATCTAAAAATTGCGGACTGTTTGTCACCATAATAGTTTTATTCCTACCTCTAGTATTTCACCAAATCCACACTATTCATGGTCACGCTTTTCTCATTCCAAGATTTTATGATCAAATAATAAAATATCACTATGAGTGGGCATCATACTATTTCAATCTACCTTTACACACAAAGAATGCGTCGAACCCTCTCTTTCAGGCTGGCAGCTCGTGGCTTCTCCATGTAAGCTCCCTTAACCACCGAAGCTCATTCAACCAACCGAAACCGTCCGTCGTCAGCTCAATCGACCAACCGGAACCGTATTTCCATTAACTATTTAAACTGTCGACAATTCATTCGGAAACCAACCCGAACTGTTACTCAACTGCCACAGCTCGTTTGGAAACCGACTGGAACCGTTTTCTCGTTTGGCACCTTCTGGAATGGTCCATTAATCCATACGATTCTCTACCTAGATATGTGGAACAGTTAACAGTTAGCCAACAGAAGCTTGATGGAAGCTTGGCTATAAAGATTTTGTTTTGGTCCACAAGATTGTTTAATTCATTCAATCAATTTCCTTCAGTCTTACACCATCAATCAGAGTGAGCAGAGCTTGGAAGTGCCATACAGAAAGCAAAACTAGTGTGGAACTGGGAAAACTTCTACAACAATTAATCAAACTCAATCAGCATCAATGGCCGAGGGTATGATCCATTTTGGCATCTAAATTTTGATTCTTTTGAAGAGTTTTATTCTGCATATTATAAAATCAATTTAAAGCTTACATTTGGTATCAGAGCATGTTTATCTCTGCCTTGGTGTTTTGGAGAAAGACAGGTTTATTCTATCTCGAGAAGTTTCATTGCATTGTTGTGCGACAACGTCAAACTAATGCTTCATTGCTATACTGTTGATTTAAGAGAAACTGTACCAGAATTCATATTACTATCCCTTTCTATGTTTAACATTACAACGAAGCTATCATATTCTTTTATTCTACAGATTGCTAAATTTATTCCTTTGAATCATACATAATATATCTGTTACTAATTTTCCATTAGTGAATCGACCAGTAGGTTTATGATCCACAAAATATCTTCCATATGTGGAAAGTTGGTTTTGAAAATCGTTGCAAGTCCATCATTGTTGTCGGGATCTGCAGTGGAGTCTCCAAATATGTAGGAAGCAGACACCATGGGTTTTCTAGGGTTAGTCTGTGTTGTGTTCAGTGGCAATAATGCCAACAGACACGTTACAATACCAATGTTTGCAAACCTTTCCATTACATCTAATACTTATGAAATGCTCAACTAGAAACTTTCATGGATATTGCTTAAATCATAGTTTTGGGATCAATTGGTGATGCATAATCTGTTCATGTAGTTTTATTTATGCAATTTATAATTATTCTCATATCAACTTAATTTTATGCATAAAAGAAATAATGTCTAGTGATCCATATAATTTTTAATTGATTAGAGAATAGCCACAACATCTCTAATTAAATAATATTATATATTATGATTGATTAGGATCACATAAGGAATATTTAGACATAAATTGTAATTAATTATACTAAATATAATAAATTTTATCCCACTGGAATTTTTATTATATTTATATAATTAATTAGGATAAAATATTAAATTATTCATAACTTACCCACATAAATTATGAATTAATAGCTTTATCATAAAGTTCAAATCTATGATAGAATAATTGAATCTGCTTGAATTGGAAATTTAGCCCACGGACAATTTTTATGTCATTAGATTCAAATTTAAGCATGAATTTACATTGGTAAAGCATGAAATTTTATTTTATTTTTGCTGGCCTCAATTTGGACGTAAGCATGCAATCTTTAATTTTATGTTGTTGTACAACCTGCAAACTTCTCTGAAATTCGTTGTGATATCCTTGAACTTAAGGGAGATAACTATAAGCTCTGGAAGGAGAGAGTTCTCCTTCATTTGGGGTGGATGGACATAGATTATGCTATTAGGAAAGATGAACCACCAGCACTCACTAATACCAGCACTACAGTGGACATCACACTTTATGAGCGATGGGAGCGATCTAATCACCTAAGCATGATGTTCATTAAGACTAAAATTTCAGCTGGTATTCGTGTTTCCATTGATCAGCATGAAAAGGTCCGAGACTTGCTGAAAGCCATTGATGATCAATTCGTCACTTCAGACAAGGCACTAGCAAGCACCCTAATAATGAAGTTCTCATCCCTAAGGCTCACCAGTGTGAAAGGTGTGCACGAGCACATCATGCAAATGAGGGACACTGTGGCTCAACTGAAGAAACTCAAGGTTGAAATATCAAAGTCTTTTCTGGTGCACTATATCCTGAACACCCTTCTGCACCAATACGAACCCTTCAAAATCTTATACAACACACATACAGATAAATGGTCAATTAATGAACTCATGACCATGTGTGTTCAAGAGGAAGAGCGACTGGTGATAGAACTGGGAGAAAGTGCAATGTTGGCAACGCATGGAAAGGGAAAATATCAAGCCAATAAGAAAGGGAAAGGTAAAGTACCTCCCCAAGCTGATATCAAGAAGAATTCCAAGTGTTTCTTCTGTAAAAAGAAGGGACACATGGAAAAGGAATGCGCCAAATTTCAGAAATGGCTTGCGGACAAAGGTAATACAATCTCGTTCGTTTGTTATGAATCTAATATGGTCAATGTCAATATTAACACCTGGTGGATTGATTCTGGATCAACAATTCACATTTCAAATTCCTTGCAGGGTTTGCAAAACCTAAGGAAGCCGGTGGGAAGTGAGCAAAGCATCTTATCAAGAAACAAGATGGGCTCGCATGTGGAAGCTATAGGAACATGCTATTTAACTTTAAGTAGTGCTTTTGTTTTAGAATTAGAAAAGACCTTCTATGTTCCAAGTTTTTCTAGAAACTTGATTTCAGTTTCAAGGCTTGTACCTTTTGGATATTCCTTCAACTTTTCAGAAATATATTTCAGTTTATTTTATAAATCTGATTGTGTTGGGAATGGTATTTTGTCTGATGGTCTTTACTGCACTAATTTACAAAACAATGTCATTTATGATTCAATGCATGTTAACACTGGCACTAAAAGATGTGTTATTAATGATGATTCCTCTAAATTATGGCAGCGGAGACTAGGTCATATCTCCATAGAAAGAATTAAAAGATTGGTAAATGAAGGGGTATTTAATACTCTGGATTTTATTGATTTTGAGACTTGTGTAGATTCCATAAAAGGAAAGCAGACCAACAAGTCTAAGAAAGGTGCCAATAGAAGTTCAGGCATCTTAGAGATCATACATACTGATATATGTAGTCCAGACATGGACTCACATGGTTAGAGATACTTCATCTCTTTTATAGATGATTATTCACGATATATGTATCTCTACATGCTTCATAGTAAGAACGAAGCATTAGATGCCTTTAAAATCTTTAAGGTTGAAGTAGAGAAACAATGCGGCAAGCAAATTAAGATCATGAGATCAGATAGAGGTGGAGAATATTATGGTAGATACACAGAAGATGGATAGGCACCTAGGCCATTCGCAAAATTTCTTCAAGAGCATGGGATTGTTGCCCAATACACCATGCCTAGTTCACCCAACCAGAATGGTGTAGCAGAAAGAAGAAACCAAACATTATTGGACATGGTGCGGAGTATGCTTAGCAGCTCCAATCTTCCTAAATCCTTTTGGATTGAAGCACTTAAGACGACAATGTATATATTAAACCGAGTTCCAACCAAGGTTGTTCCTAAAACGCCATTTGAATTATGGAAAGGTTGGAAACCGAGTTTGCAACATATGCACGTTTGGGGATGCCCGTCTGAAGTGAGAATCTATAATCCACAAGAGAAGAAGCTGGACCCAAGGACCATTAGTGGGTATTTCATTGGATATGTTGAAAGGTCTAAAGGTTACAGATTTTATTGTCCATCTCATAGCACTAGGATTGTGGAATCAAGAAATGCAAAGTTTCTTGAAAATGACTTGAACAGTGGGAGCGATCAAACCAGGAACATAGTTTTTGAGAAGGATCATTCAGAATCTCAACCTTCCACCCCAAGTGATAGATTGGTTATTGTTCACAGCACCCCTCAAGTACAAACTGGTGTCGATCAACCAATTGTTGAAGTTCCACAAGCTGTTGACGACATTCCAGTAGATCAAGCAGTTCAAGAGTTTCCAAGAACTTTTGAACAACGAGTTGAACCACATACTTCTTAGGAAGATGGTGGTACAACATTAAGAAGATCTACTAGACCAAAGAGATCAGCAATTCCTGATGATTATGTTGTGTATCCACAAGAATATGACTATAACATTGGAACTGAAAATGATCCTGAGTCCTTTTCACAAGCCATGAGTTGCAAAGAATCAGAATTATGGTACAATGCCATGAAGGAAGAGATGAATTCTATAAAGAATAACGAAGTCTGGGATCTTGTTGAGTTGTCTAATGGTGCAAAAGCCATTGGATGTAAATGGGTCTTTAAGACAAAGAAAGACTCATTGGGCAACATTGAGAGATACAAGGCAAGACTTGTTGCTAAAGGATTCACTCAGAAAGAAGGAATCGACTACACAAAGACTTGTGCTCCTGTATCTAAGAAAGATTCCTTGCATGTAATTATGGCATTAGTAGCCAATTTCGACTTAGAGTTGCAACAAATGGATGTGAAAACGACATTTCTCAATGGAGATCTAGAGGAGGAGGTTTAGATGAAACAACCTGAAGGATTCCCCTCTAGTGATGGTGAGCAATTGGTTTGCAAACTCAAGAAATCCTTATACGGTTTAAAACAAGCATCCCGCCAATGGTATTTGAAATTCCATAATGTAATTTCTTCTTTCGGTTTTGTAGAAAACATTATGGATCAATGTATATACCTGAAAGTTAGTGAGAGTAAAATTTGTTTTCTTGTTTTATATGTGGATGACATTTTGCTTGCAACCAATGATAAGGGTTTGTTGTATGAGGTGAAATGATTCCTCTCTAAAAATTTCGATATGAGGGTTATGGGTAAGGCATCTTATGTCATTGGCATTAAGATCCATAGAGAAAGATTTCGAGGCATCTTGGGTTTGTCTCAGGAAACCTATATTAATAAAATTTTAGAGAGATTTCGGATGAAGGATTGTTCACCAAGTATATCTCCCATTGTGAAGGGTGATAGGTTCAATTTGAACCAATTTCCAAAGAACGATTTTGAAAGGGAACAAATGAAGAACATTCCATATGCTTCTGCCGTCGGAAGCCTAATTGATGCTTCATGTTTTATACTTGATGTTGAGGTGGAACTTTTGCAAGTATGTGGACCACTTTTGATAGCAGTCATTCTGCAATTTTCCTTGTGTCTATATGAACTGTAGTGGCTTATGGATCAGTATGGATGATTGTCTCCTTCCCAAGAATGTAATGTCTCCATTGGCGGTAGGCTTGCACAATGGAGTACATTTCTTTGTCGTAAGTAGGGTACTTATGGACAACATCTGATAGTGTCTCACTATGATAGGCCACGAGGTGGCCATGCTGAGTGAGAATGGTGCCCACAAAATAGTCTGAAGCATCTGTCTCGATCTCAAATGGTTGTTGCAGGTCTGGTAGTGAAAGTATTGTGGCTGAGCACAAGAATTACTTCAAATCATCGAATTATTGTTGTTGGGACCGGCCCCACACAAATTTTACCTTACCACCACCCTTGGTTATTTGTCTGAGGGCCCATGCAATATGGGAGAATCTCAACACGAACATGCGATAGAAATTATCAAGGCCCAAGAAGCTCTGAAGCTCAGTTTGTGTGGTTAGGGCTGGTCAGTCACAGATGACTTGGATCTTGGCTGGATCCACATGTACACCATGCTGATCAACGATGTAGCCCAGGTAATGGACCCTGTCCATGCCGAAGGATCATTTTTCCAAGTTGGTGTATAGCTTGTGTTGCCACAGGGTGTGTAGAACCTGCTGAATATGATGAAAGTGTTCGGACCAAGTATTTTTGTAAATGATAATGTCATCCAGATACACCACTACAAAAGTATTGGTGAATGGTCACAGGATATCGTCCTTCATCCTCATGAAAGTGGCTGGAGAATTTTTCAAACCAAAGGGCAT
>CBVK0100300498.1:0-13101 GCA_900067695.1 Picea abies
TCATTCATATCAAGATTGTCTTACTAGTTTAAGCTTAAGGGTATTTATACTAGAGTCTTAAAACCAAAAATGCTAAAATGTCTCCTAAATATCATAATTAGATCCAAAATATCCTAGGAGGGTCGAATGCCTCCTTTAGATCCTCAATATATGGTCAAAATCCCATGAAATCAAAAACTGTCCAAGATTTAAGGCTGAAACAGGGCAATTTCTGCTGAAGTGGCCCTATTTGACCAGCGTTGACCGGACATCTGGAAGGCTTAGATTTCGAATCTGATAGCTCATTCTCCATCCTTGTACATCAGGGAACATGACCCAAGTGTTAGATTTCTCTCAGGTGTCCTGCAAGTATACAAACCACGGAGCTTTTACGGGATTTGGTCAAATCCTGTAATTTCTGATAAATTTTCAATTTTAATGCTAAAATTTAGAAAATTCAATTCTTAAGCTAAAGAATGACAAATATACCTTGCATAGGCTGTTTCATGGAAAATGTGGAATGAAATGAAGGAAAAATGGATAGATAAAGAGGCAAAAGTATGGTTTATAGGGCAAAATGGAAGCACAAAAATGGACTCAACAATGGTCACTACGATTTTATGATAGTACCATTCAGATTGACCAATGCCCCTGCCACTTTTATGTGCTTGATGAACAGTGTACTCAGCAAATTCCTAGAAAAATTTGTGGTGGCTTTTATTGATGACATATTAATTTACTCCAAGAATAGAGAGGAACATGAGGAACACCTTAGGCTTGTGCTTCAAGTGCTAAGAGAACATCAACTCTATGCCAAATTTAGCAAGTGTGACTTTTTCCAGAGGCAAATGCATTACTTGGGCCATGTCCTATCTGAAGAAGGGGTAGCGGTAGACCCTGATAAGATCAGGTCTATCATGGAATGGCCTACCCCAAAGGACGTTTCAGATATCAGATCCTTTATGGGCTTGGCAGGATACAATAGGATATTTATAAAAGGATTCTCTAAGATTGGGTGTCCAATCACTACCCTCCAGAAGAAGGGGAAAAAATTCACGTGGACACAAAAATGTGAAGAAAGATTTCAAACCCTGAAACATCTACTGACCCACGCACCCGTACTGAAGATCACCGATTCCGAAGCTGAATTCCTCATGTGCATAGATGCCTATAAGGAAGGGCTCGGAGGAGTCCTTATGTAAGGAGGAAGTGTGGTCTGCTATGAATCCCAAAAATTGAATGAGCACGAAGTCAACTATGTGACCCATGATCTAGAGTTGGCCGCCATAGTGCACACCTTGAAAATGTGGAGGCATTACCTCCCAGGAAGAAGATTTGTGCTTATGACAGACCACTGTGGATTGCGATATTTGTTTGACCAACCAAAGCTCAATGCCAGACAAGCTAGGTGGATGGCCCTCCTCGACGATTTTGATTTTGAAATCAAACATATTAAGGGAAAGGAAAATAGGGTGGTCGATGCCCTTAGCAAAAGCATGAAAACAATTCACTTGGCAACGGTAACCACCTATGGACGGATGTCAAGGAAAGAGTAAAAAATGCACAAGAGACAAACACATTCTTCCAGACCGTGACCTCGTACCTACAACAAGAACCCACAGGGATAAAGTATGGAGGCCACCAGATGATGGAAGGAGGTCTTCTCACTTATAGAAACAGATTGTGTATCCCAGATTGTGACGACTTGAAGAGGTTCATAATGGATGAACTATACAAAAGACCCTATACTAGCCATCCAGGATACCAGAAGATGATCACAGCCACCAGGAAACAATTCTATTGGTCTGGATTGAAGAAAGACATAGATGAGTACTTATCCAAATGCATAGAATGCCAACAGGTAAAAGCAGAACACCGACACCCAGCAGATTTATTACAACCTCTACCAATCCCGGAATGGAAATGGGAAACCGTCTCCATGGATTTCATCACTGGATTACCAACCTCGACCAAACAAAATGATGCTATCATGGTAGTGATGGATAAATTGAGAAAGTCCACTCATTTTATCCCCGTCAAGTCAACTTGTAAGGCAATAGAAATTGCCAACGTATTCATGAAGGAGATATTTAGACTGCATGGTATGTCGAAAGAGATAGTTTCTGACAGAGACACGAAATTTACTTCCAACTTTTGGAAATCCTTGATGGCTGGTTTGGAGACGAAGTTACTATTTAGCACAACCTATCACCCTCAAACTGATGGACAGACGGAAAGGGTGAATCAAATATTAGAAGACATGCTCAGGATGCATGTAATGCATCAACCCAAAAAGTGGGAAGACTACCTGCCACTAGTGGAATTCGCTTACAACAACGACTACCAAGAATCCTTGAAGATGAGTTCTTTCGAAGTCCTCTATGGTAGGCCGTGTAACACTCTAGTCAGTTGGAGTAATACTGTAAACAAAGTTACCATTGGACCTGACATGTTGAAAGAAATGAAACAACAAGTGACTCAGATAAAACAAAACCTAAAGGTCGCTCAGAACTGACAGAAAAGCTACGCCGATAGAAGGAGAACTCCAAGAGAGTTCCAGATGGGAGACCACGCATATCTCAGATTTAGTCCCAGGAAGAGTTCCCTGAGGATGGGAGCCTATGCCTAGTTGGCACCTCGATATTGTGGACCCTTTGAAGTTCTAGATAGAGTGGGACTTGTAGCCTATAGTCTATCACTCCCTCCCACAGTAAAAGCACATAATGCTTTCCATGTTTCATTATTGAAGAAACATGTACATGATTCTAATCATATAATTGACTGGTTTGTGATCCAGGTGGAACTAGAGGGAGAATTCCTACTAGAACCTCAATGCATACTGGACATAAAGGAAACCCTGCTCAGGAACTGAACCATTGTACAGGTCAAGGTGCAGTGGAAACATTTTGGCCCAGATGAGGCTACATGGGAAATGGAAGATGCCATGAAAAAGGCATATCCAATTTTGTTTACCCCTGTACATACATGTCATATTGATAGATAGAACATCGAGGACGATGTTCTTCTAAGGGGGAGGGAATTGTAACACCCTATTTCCCCCAGTCTGTAAAAATAACTATACTGGCCAAGAACTATGGAAAACTCAAAGATTGTGAATGTTTGATTTAACAGACCTTAGTATAAAAGGTCTGAGGAATGTAAATGATGTATGAATATATGTTGCATGATTGCTGAGAGGGGGATGTGATGAAAAGACACCACGATGGCTGATGAGAGGTGGTGGAAGGGGCTGGGAGTGGCTGCATTAACTTCCACCGAACCAAAACTGTACTGGTTTGTACGTGATCGGGAAAACCAAAGCTCACTCTCAGACCCCAAAATGAATTACCCGCCTAGATGGTAGGTGGGGAGGCTCCTCAAGAGTAAATGAGGGGATGGGGCGAACCGCCCATCCATATTAGCTCTCAGACTTGACCATCGGTCAGGGAATTTCATGCCACATGCAACCTCATAGGAGGAAAGAAGTGTGGAAGGGGGGGAGAGGAGAGCATACAGACACACACACACATGCGACAGGAATTGCAAAAAGGAGAACCAAAGGAACTCCGAGAAATACAGTGAGTCATGAGCAGAGGAGAAGGAGGGTAACCTTCATCCTGGACTTCCGATGAGTGGGAAGTAAGAGACTGAGTCTCAAAGCCTCATGGTCTAGCTCGGGGGTGGCTAGTGGTAAATCCATTTGGAATTGTTGAGCCTACGGTTGGGTGGAAATGAGCACCCCTCTCAGCAATTGCATTACACCTGGTGTTTTCTGATAAGTATTTATGTCCTGTATTTCAAATTGAATGTTCCTGGAATGCATGCTCATGGTTGTGCACTCATGAATGGTTTCTGTATAGAAGAATTTGCCTGGTGTGTTTGATTGGAAAAGAAGGATGCATGCTTATACTTGTATGGCCATATTCGGTTCATTTATATATATGTATACATATACATTGAACAAGTTCAGATTCAGAGTCCGTTCTCGGGAGATCTATCCCATTTACTTGACTCATGCGATGTCTTGGTTGGATTTCCCCGAAGTCACCTCCTTTTGGGAAGGTTCCCTCACTATTCCAAATCCGGAGTGAGTTCCTTGAAAGGACTACCATTTAAGTAAATATCTAAGCTTACCTCGCCCTTGTCACAGAGTTCATAGCTCGATAAGTTAAGAAGTCCTTTCAGTCATGTACCCAAGCCTGGTGATAATTACCCAAGAATCCATTGAAGGATTTTATGGCCTAAGTCTGGAGACATTGCACCAGCAAGAATGGTTCCCTTAGAGTTTGGTCTTTTGATGTTTTGGCACACGGGAAACCCAAGGGCAAGTTCCCTTGTACTCGCCAATTGCGAAATCCCGAAGTATGAAACCCCGAAAAGGTCTAGTGTGGATAAGTCTTGGTGTTTTGGTGTTTCAACAACCGGGAAACCCAAGGGTCAGTTTCCTTGTAATCGCTAGTCCCGAAATCCTGACTTGCGAGACCCCAAAATGATAATAGCATGGATGAGATATGGTGTTTAAGTGTTTTGTCACCCGGGATATCTAAGGGAAAGTCTCTTGTACTCGCTAGTCCTGAAATCTCGACTTGTGAAACCTCGAAATGGCATAGCCTGGCTAGAGTTTGGTGTTTCGGCATTTTGGCACCTGGGATACCCAAGTGTGAGATCTCTTGTCCTCGCATATCGCGAAATCCCGACTTGCAAAACCCCGAAATGAACATAGCATTATGTGTGTGTGTGTGTGTGTATCAATATTTCAGAGTTTCGGCTCCCGAGAAACTTAGATGCGAGACCTCTTGTCATCGCACATCGCGAAATCTCGACTTGCGAAACCCTGAAATGAGCTTAGCGTATATCTATGAGCTTCATAGTTTTGGCTCCTGGGAAACTCAGATGCGAGACCTCTTGTCATCACACATCGCGAAATCCCGACTTGAAAAACCCCGAAACGAGCTTAGCGTATATACATGAGCTTCAGAGTTTTGGCTCCCAGGAAACTCAGATGCGAGACCTCTTATCATCGCACATCGTGAAATCCTGACTTGCGAAACCCTGAAACGAGCTTAGCGTATATACATGAGCTTTGGTGTTTCAGCTCCCGAAAAACTCAGATGCGAGACCTCTTGTCATTGTATATTGCGAAATCCCAACTTGCGAAACCCCGAAGTGAGTTTAGTGGATATATGAGCTTCGGAGTTTCGGCTCCCGAATATCCTAGATGTGAGGCCCCTTGTTCTCAAATATCGCGAAATCCCGATGTGAGAAACCCAGAAATGGTATAGTGTGGCTAGAGTTTGGTGTTTCGACGTTTCGGCACCCGGGATACCCAAGGGAAAACCTCTTGTCTTCGCATATTGCAAACTCCCAACTTGTGAAACCCCGAAATGAGCCTAGTAGATATATGGGCTTCAGTGTTGCGGCACCCGGGAAACCAAAGGGTATGAACCCTCATCTTCATACATCGCGAAATCTCGGTATGCGAAGTCCCGATAGGTGAAATCCTGGAGCGGCTTGGTGTGAATAGGATTTTGGGTTTCGGGGTGTCGAAGGACTCGACTCCTTTGCATTTCGAACTCCTAGTTTTCGAAGTCCCAAAATGTGAAAGGCGCCTCTTGACTCAGCCCGGGGTCACAACCGATGGACACATGGAAGTAAATCCTACACTTGGTGCGCGAATTGTACACGACGGATTTTCAACAAAAGAACCGGTGAATTGGTTTGGTGAAGGTCCCAATTGGAAGACCTAGCCTACGCCATAACCTCGTAAGAATTTGGGAACTTTGTCCCTCAACAATGAAGAATAAAGAAAAAGGCGAAAAATCTTAGCTCCCGTAGTGGGTGTGTTACATCGCTATCTTATGTAACTTTGACGAGGAAACCATTTTGTATTTGGTAGATAGGTCCTCCTTCTCATTGTCACTAGAATCGTCCGGGCAATTTACCAATTCATACTATAGGATATTGAATACTTGTGTCCAGGATTTGACGATGTCTATACTCTTAGGTGAGGTGTATGAGAGGACATCTACGTTCTGGCTCAAGCTTTCACCAATCGTTCTAGTTCTTTTCGTGGAGCCATGATATCAGGATTTTGAACTTTGTTATCTGCCACAGGAAATGTGTAAAAGCTTTCAGTGAGAAAATTTACTGCTGAGTGAAAACATGCAATGAAATTCTAAATCCAAGACCCTTTTCATTTAATTGCATTGATTAAATGATACTTTATTGATGAAGCATTTACTTCTCTTAATGAATAAGATTTAGGTGGTGGCCCAAAATATTATTGGAATGATTGCCATAAATCCATTTTTAATGTCATTGATTTTTTGGAGGTTCATACTCGAGAAAAGCACGGGCGAAATTTGAATTTATCCGAGTTATCATTAGGTGATGGATTAATTAATATATAATCATTGTTAATGCATCAACTAATCGTACTTATCGTTAACTATGTTTCAAAATTTCGGACCTCGGGAGATCCTATAACAGTTTGAGATATAACTTACGAAACACGAAATTGCAATGTGGTTAATTACTTATAATCGTGTTTAATTCTTTTTAATTAATCATGATTAGCCTTAAAGATTTCGGGGTTTCGGGTGTCAGGTGTCGGGATATTGATAGTTTTTATATGTTAGGATCCCCGAAACGCGAAATCGCGATTAGATTTTTTAATCGTTAATTTTTTTTAATCTTTAATTAACCTGGTTTAATGCTTAAGACAATTTTGTGAATTCGGGTATCAGGATTTCAGAAATGCTACATGTTGAACCTTCATACATCGCAAAACCCCGAAACCCGATGTTTCGAGAACAACCCTTTAGTGATTTGATTCGCTAATGGGTAGGCGGCTCCAAAACTTTTTGGAATTTAGGATCGTTTGATTAGATGTGATACATTGTCAACAATTAGACTCAAGCACGCATTGTTTTTATTTAAACGAGAATAAAATTTATTTAAAGTCTAAAGTTTATATATATGTGTGTGCATGTGTGTGTGTGTGTGTGTGTTCCAACATGTGGAACTCGATGTTTCTCGTGGTATGTCTTGTACTTATCATTATCTTTATGCAAAATATTATGAACTTATTATTTGATGTGCTGGATCTATTCAACAATTTTCGTTTCTATATTAGTGTTGGTTTGAGCATGGAAGGATTCTTCACATGTGGATGCAATGAGTAGAGCTACACTTATTAGGGCCAATGGTTGAAACCAAAAGCACACTTGAAAAGGGTTGTGGCCAATAGATATATGAAGGGATTTGTTGTAGTTATGTTGAACAAAAGGAAGGTTTCATCCGATGCATGTGGATGTTGTGAGTTGTACATTATTAGGATATGAATAATCATCATGTTGACTACCTAGGTTTGTACATTGATTTGGAGTTGGAAGGAAGTCAATTTGGTCAGATTTGTGTCCATAATTGACCACAAGTAGACCATAAAATACTCAAGAACCAATTATGCCTATATATGAAATAATGGTTCTTGGGAGCTTGAAATGAACCCAAACATTCTCGAAGAAGAGCTTAGTAGTGTCCTCTATTGTGACTTTTTGGCCATCTTAAATAACCAATCAACAACCATAAATACATATTCATTGGCATGCTTGGTTGAAGGTAGGCTAGACATGTAGTCCATGGAGACGAAATCCTAGGGTATGTTTGGGGTAGGTAGAGGAGTGTACAACCAATGTGTATTGATGGAAGGTTTGGATACGACACATGTCGTGCATGATTTGATATACATGCTAACATCTTGTTAGAGCTTTGGCAAAGAATTTTATCCATCATGACAATGTACACTACTTCTTTTATACATGCATCATACACACATTACTAAATTATGGAAACAATAAATATTGAGTTACCCTATGATTCCAAAATTACATATCTATTGAACTAGGTAAGGTAGGAGTGCCTCAAAATTTTATATATCAATGTCCATTGAAGGACAAAATCGAGCTAGGGGATTGAAAGTAGTACAATACAATATATGACATAGGGAATGAAAGCACAATTCCATGAGTTACATAAAATAAAGAAGTATTAACCTATGATAAGAAACACAAAATAGAATGAACATCCAAGCTATTCAAATGGGGAACATCATCAAAGAGACTCAAAGAAAGAGAATAAACGTGTTGTTCTAGAGGGAGATTTATAACACCAAGAGTCATGAAAAAGTGCATGCTAAGGCATAAAGCCAATGGTATCCCTAAACCCGAGATGCCTCATAGACCTACCACTTGAACTAAGATGTTGTTTAGGAGGTTTCTTTCAACGGTTGTGAGAAGGATGGAAGATCTACTGCTGCAATCCAATTGCAAAAGAAAAATGAGATAAAAGGGATGATAGATCTAATAGAATTAAATGTTCCTAGATCTACTTATTCCATCTATAGATACCATCATTCCCAAATTTACCAATTCCTAAATAGAATTATCTACATGATTATACAAAATAAAAGAACGGTTAAAACAAATGCCAACATGACATTGAAATATTCCAAAATGGCCACTTGATAGAGTTGGATGTTTTTATGTTGTGGGCCCTTCATCTTGATGTCCATGATTCAATCGATTGGCACCTGCTCAATTCAATCAAGATTGAGTTATGTAGGAGCCAAATGCTCATCTACCTCTAAGGTGTCCAAGGGAGGTGGAAAATATGTTCGAAGCAGTGCCACATTAAACATCGGGTGCAAGCCAAGGAAATGAGGAATAGTTAATTCAAAAGAATTATCATCCACAACCTTGGTGATGGTGTAAGGAAAGCTTCCAATGGGGTCTTGTGAGACACTCTTTCTACAAATGCAACCATACCTAATCTCCCACCTAAAACTTATGTGGAACTTGGTGTTAATCACGATGTTGGTTGTACTTGGCATTAGATTTATTAAAAATATCATGAACTCATGGTTTGATATGTTGGATCCATTCAACAAATTATGTTTCTCTATCAGCCTCGGTTTGAGCATGGGAGGATTCTTCATGTGTAGATGTAATGAGAATAACTATATTTATTAGGGCCAATGGTTGAAACCCCAAGCACACTTGAAAAGGGTTGTGGCCAATAGAGGTATGCAAGGATTTGTTGTAGCTATGTCAAACTTAAGGAAGGCTCTCATCCCATGTGTGTGGATGTTTGGAGTCATATGTTCATAGGATATGCACAATCATCATGCTGACTACCTATGTTTGTACATTGGTTTGGAGGTGGAAGGAAGTCAATTTGGGTAGCTTAGTGTCCATCATTGACCACAAGTGGACTAGAAAGTACTCAAGAACCAAATATGCCTATTTGAAATAATGGTTCTTAGGAGCCTGAAATGAACCCAAACATGCCCGAAGAAGAGCTTAGCAGTGGTCTCTGTTGTGATACTCTTCTTGCAAGGTGTCAAAGTGGCCATATTAGAGAACTGCTCAACTACCATATATACACAATCATTTCCATGCTTGGTTGAAGGCATGCTAGACATGTAGTCCATAGAGAGAAATTCCTAGGGTTTGTTTGGGGTAGGTAGAGGAGTGTACAACCATTGCTTCTTGATGGAAGGGTTGGAGATTGCACATGTAGTGCGTGATCTGATATGCATACTAATATCCTATTAGATCTTTGGAAAGGAATTTTATCCATTATGACAATGTACACTACTACTTTTATACATGCACCACACACACATTACTAAATTATGACAACAACAAATACTGAGCTAAGTTATGATTCTAGAATGATATATCTATTGAACTGGGTAAGGTAGGAATGCCTCAAAAAATTATATATTAATGTCCATTGAAGGAAAAAATTAACTCAGGAGATTAAAAGTAGTACAATATAATAGATGACATAGAGATTGAAAGCACAATTCCATGAGTTACTTAAAAGCATGAAGTATTAACTGAAAATAACAAACATATAATATAATTAACATACAAGCTATCAAAATGAGGAACATCATCAATGAGACTTAAAGAAAGAGAAGAAACATGTTGTGCCAAAGGGATATTTATAACATTAAGAGTCGTGAAAAAGTGCATGCTAAGGCATAAGGCCAATGGTATCCCTAAACCTGTGATGCCTCATGGACCTTCCACTTAAACTAAGATGTTGTTTAGGAGGTTTCTTTCTACTTATGCCACGAGAAGGATGGAAGATTTGTTGTTGTAATCTAATTGCCAAAAAAATATTAAATAAAAGGAATGATAGATCTAATAGACTTAAATGTTCCTAGATCTGCGTATTTGATCCATAAGTGTCATCATTCCAAATCTGTTGATTTCTAAATAGATTTATCCGAATAACAAAAAAATTCCCACATATAGATTTATCCGAATAACAAAAAAATTCCCACATCACGTTGAAGCATGACTCAGTCACTCCTCACTAACAAATATGGATTACATCTCTTTTTCTATTCATCTTCATCTCTTCAAAAGATACCATTATAATAACATTACCAAATTCTAATTCTAATGATGTTTACCTAACATATATATCTTAGTACATTAAAACATTTTAATTACATCAAAATTACTTATTTAGTTAATTTAATTACCTGTTTAGTTAAATTAACTTAAATTAAATATTTAAATTCTTAAAAAAAAAAAACATATTTATACTATTTCTTAAAAATACACTTAATAATAATTAAGTTAACAACAAACAAAATTTGATATTAAGATTGCAATAATACTTCTCCATGTGTTAAGGAAAAAATGTCATTATAATGATGAATCGCATCATATCATTGCTAACAAATCATGTCATACGTACCACTTATGCACTATACTTTATATAAAATACATTCGCGATGATATCATAATAAATTTATTTATAATATAAATAAATAATAACAAACATAAAATTTATATTTTAAATTTTAAATTGCCACCCATTATGATTTATATATCATTTATTTATTCAACCGTAGAGAGTTTACATCAATTTTTCTATGGCATGGCAGTTTTTAGGGGCGGAATTTACTCAATGAATTATTATTATTATTTTTTTAAATAAATTATCAATAAATTATTTTCATTTTAATTTTTAACCATTTTCACTTTAATTTTTTTTTTAAACATAAAATATATTTATATTGATAATATTAATCAAATTACTAATTCAAATTTAAGTTTAGTAAATTATATTTTCTATTATAAATATATAAACTAGTGTTAATGTCACACTTACAACTTACACACTATATTTTATATATAATATATTCACAATAATATCACACTAAATTTAATAACAATATATATTTTTAATTTTAACATATAATAATAATAATTTAATTTTAAAATAAAAATTAAACCAAATACTATACACAATTGATATATAAAACCACTTGTTCTTGAAGGAATGAATCCTCTCCCTACACTGATTTCACTACAATTACAACCATGACTTTTACATTATGATTCTTACCTAATATTTCAATTACAAATCTATGGCTATATGTCACCTCAAAATATGTAACAATGTGGGCCAAAATATATTTGAAGATTTTCTTTTTCATGTTTTAAATTAATAAAGTACGATTAATCAACTCACTGTGGCCCACTAGTTTTTTTTTTTTCAATTCTATTCATTGCTTTTTCATCAACAACCTTTGTTACCTTTTAACACTATGAAATGGGTTGCTTCCATGTACCGAATGGTGAATAAATCATCACAAAATGGGGTATACATGTTTCCGAAAAGAAAAAAACACACTTATATATATATATATAAAAAATTTATCTTGATTTATTTGTCAAGTATTACTTGAAAAAAATTATTATTGATTAATGAAAATATTTAAAGGAAAATCATGTTTTTTTGAAATAACTCGTTAGTACTTTGTGAGAGGGCATGTTTTCACTCTCACCAAATATCTTCGAATTTTGGATCATTACCCTATTTACTTAGTTTAACTCTGAACCAATTAAAAATAGTTTTATATTTTATATTTTATTTTTATTTTATTATATTTTTCATGATTATATTTATGATTTTTAATTATTTATTTTTATGATCCTCATTGAATTAATGTTCCTAGTGTTAGTGTTCTAATGTTCTTTATTGTTCTATTTCATTGTATTGATAGATAGTTTTAATATATAATTATTATCAATATAAATTCATTTTAATCGTAAATTTATCAAACACAAAAAGGGAAGAAAAATATATTTAGGTATAAATTTTTAACCATTTAAAATGAAACTTATACATGGGTGGATATGTAAAAATCATTATAAATTATTTACATTGTAACAATATTTTTATAACATTTATAATATTTTTATTTTATGCAAATCTTTTATATATATATATATATATATATACTCTTGTTGTAATAAAATAATGATATTTCATTTTTCTTTCATTTTAATTTTTACATTAAGGGTATTTCATTTTTATTACATAATAATTATTTGCTGAGTTTTTTACTACTTTCTTGAATTTCTCTATATTATATGACTTTCTCTAAAAATCCTAACTATAGATTTACCATGTCCATTCACATGTTTTTAAAGGAACTGAAGACTTCCACACGATGAAGCAATGCTAAAATTATTTTCTCATGTCCATTCACCTTAATGTCAACTTGAGAGTAACTCAACTTGTTGCTCTTTGCCATATCCTCATGCCTTCTTAGGATTCTCTTGATGTCAGACTAGGATGGCTCCATTATGGTCATCTTATGATTCTCTTGATGTCAGATCAGGATGGATCCATTATGGTAAAAATAACCTCATATATGAACCGATTAGGGATTTTCCACTTGGTAATAACTTTGAATTGGATGGAGTTCCTCTGCTCCAAAATAACCATGAATAAATTTTGTTGGGAGGGGACAACCACTATGTTTTAGGTTCCCACACTATCTTCTAGCCCAACCTTGGACTCACAGTTTGGTCTTGAGGTCAAGAGTAGCCAGACGAATGAATTGGGTTGCTACAATTTTCCATGGAGAGAAGAGGGGAGTCGACGCTCCTATAGCTGTTATAGGGATGTTCACCACCAAATTGCCTCCCAAATCCCATAATAACAAGGTGAAACATATGATCATTTCGGGTAGGGAAGGAGAGTGCATAATCTAGAGAGGCCGAAAAATGGAAAGTCTAGTCAGAGGAA
>CBVK0100300499.1:0-13101 GCA_900067695.1 Picea abies
AGGTGTTGCTGAAAGGGCCAGTAGTTAGGGTTTTGTTGGTGCATTGTTGTAGCATTGAACCCTAGGTCTTCCCCTGTGCCAAAAGGGGCATATGTTATAGTCCTAAAATTCTCTACCTATGCATACATGGCATTGGCCTTTCTACTTGCACAATTTACCAAATTACTACCAAGACTCTCTTTTAAAAAAAACATTTTTTGGAGCATGTACATGCCCTGTGGCAATATTGCCCGCGTACATACACTAGTTGCATGCTAGATATTCCACGTACATATGTTAGTTTCATACTAAACAACCTGCATTTACCTCCAAAAGTTGCAAAAAATAAAAAGTTGCAAGGAATTCGGTAGATTTTACGGGCTATCAAGGGTTTCCCAACCAATTCACCCATTGTAGCCCATCCCCAAACCAAATAAATATCCTTTTTTCATATAAAAGGAGGTATCGGAGTCTCATTCCAACAAAAAGCATGAGAACATAGAAACCCTTCCAAAATCCCTTCCCCCTCTTATTCCAAGTATTGCATCCCTTCCTAAGATTTGGCCTCAACATTCTATCTCTAGCCCTTTCTCCTATACAATCCCTTCCCTTTCCATAAAGTGATTATTTGATTGTGAGAGAAGGATTTGGGATGATGCACTCAGATAAACATTAAGAGGATCCTAGACCTGGTTCACAGAGCATTAGCCACTGAGGGTTGTAACTTTTAGTATTTATACTGAATAAAAGAATCCTTTTTGTGTCCCAAATATTATGTGTTTATTATTTTCATTTGATTTATGCATAATGGCTTATATCTAACCCTAATATTGATGAGTAGAGATAAAATATTTGTAGCATTGTTTTCTTAAGCGTTCTTGCATGTCATCTTTGGGAGGAGACCAATAGCCTGGGAAGCTACAAAGACGGAGGAGGTCTACATCGAACGTTAGGACCAGAGGTACTACTTCTGACCTACTTTCCTATCTCTTTATGTTCATCCATTTAGAGTGTTTTGGGTAGTTTATAGACAATATTGTGTTTTAAGGGATATCAATGCTCTGTCAATACTCTGACCCAATATAGTAATAGGGGTATTTTCCCCGCTAGAAATCTCTATTATTTTTCTTTAATTTTGGTTGACCATGATTCCTTCCTTTGAGTACTTCTACATAAATCTTACTCTTTTCTTCATTCTTCTTTTCTAGAAACCTGGAGTGCTTCTCTTCAACATTCTCTATTAATGATGTGGATTTTTTTATCTCTTCAACATTCTTACTAAGATTGACGATTTTAACTCTCAATGTGACAACTTCTTATTCAAGCTTCTCAACCTCTTCTTATTTCTTCACCATCTGACTCTTCATCACTTCTTATGTTATCTTTTATTATTTAATTTGGTTCTTCAAGGAGATGATTTCCTTTTCAGGTCTTATTTCTTCTTGACAAATTTTTTCTTCAACTTGATTTAAGTCCTTAGTTCTTCCCTTAAGATGATCTATAAAACTATTTTCACTTTTCTCCATTTCCTTTACTTCAAATTCCAAACACTTCTTCTCTTCAATCTGACTCTTTTATGTTTCTTCAATATTTTTGGCTTCTTCTAGCTGAGATTTTAGTTTTATGATGACCTACTAGGATTGTTTGGAACTTTATTGAGAATTATTCTTGACTAATTGTTCCTCAAGAGACTTTTTTTTCTTCCTTTATTTATTCAATTCGTCCGAAGCACTAATTAATTCTTCTTTGAGGTCTACTATGCCTTATTCAGACTCTTCTTCTTTTGAATTTGTCTGACATGATGAGCATATTTCTTCTTGATCTGTTCTTGCACTTTCTTTAATAGGATCTGAATCTATGATGGAATATTCCTGGGAATAGAGATTGTGTAGCTTATCCCAGAGTTCTTTATCTGAAGAACATTTTCCAACCCTTTCTCTTACCGGATCAAGTAATCCTTCCTAGATGTAATCCATTTTTATTTTGTTGTTTCTTTTCAATTCCTTCTTGGTTGCAGTACTTGGATTCTTTGTAGTGGTGTATCCTCTAACAAATGAGTACCAAAAATCATATCCATGTGCTCCTAAAAATGATTTCATCCTATTTCTCCACATCATGTAGCTCATACCATTCTGGCCATGAAATTGTGGTATTCCATTTCTATACAAATGATTGCTCTCCATGATCTTCCTTCCAGTCATTAAATTGATTTCTTGAAGGACCTACAATGATACCAATTGTTAGAATACTGAGAGGGGGGGAGGGGTGAATCAGTATAAGCACTTATACCACTTTTAAACACAATATGTGTGTGTGTGTGTGTGTGTGTGTGTGTGTGTGTGTGAACTTTATTAACAATATATCATCAATATACCATCATTATATCATGAACATATAAACATAAGCAACATCGCATCAACAACATCAAATCAAGTACACAATACACCAGAATTTATGTGGAAACTCAAATGGGATAAAACCACAAGATTATTTCTTATATATATCAAGAATACATTCATAGGAAGCACCAACTTCCAATCTCTCCAGAAACAACTGGAAGGAGGAACCAACCCCCTAATTTATAGGAACCAACATGAAGGAAGCTACAAATCCATGAATTCTCTAGCTCCAACTAGAATGAGGCTACAACCCCCTAATTCTCAGGCTCCAACCTGAAGGAAAATCCAACTCCTTGTGTTCTCCAGAACCAACTGGAAGGAGGCTACAACCCCCTTTCCTTTCCCCATCCCTCCACCCTAAAATATAAGTGTATACCAACTATCACTACCACAATCAGTGCCACTGTCACTGCCACTATCATTTCCACCATCACTATCACTTCCATTGACACTTTCATTGTCACATTGACCTGTAACCTGTCACTATATCCAACTTGTCACTGTCACCGATACTCAACCATATCCTCTCACATGGATCATATGCCAAGGACACTCACCGATACTCAACCATATCCTCTCACATGGATCATATGCCAAGGACACCTCTTAACTAGATTTCAAACATCACCAACACATGCCTCTACCAAGCATGTACTAATATCACCAACACATGCCTCTACCAAGCATGTACCAATATCACCAACACATGCCTCTACCAATCATGTACCAATATCACCAACATATCATCACAATATATATGTCTCAACCATATATCAAATCATGTACCAAACCATCAACCTATACCATACCAAGCATGAACTATGTACCACAACATATACCACAACAAGTACATCAACCATGCACCAACACCTATACCAAAACATGCATCGATCATGCACCAACACTTCTACCAAACCGTGCATCAACCATGCACCATAACCTGTACCAAAACATGCATCAACCATGCACTATAACCTGTACCAAATCATGCATCAACCAAAACATGTGACATACCATGTGCCAACACCATATCATGCATCAACTATGTATCTCATCATTCATCAATTTCACTGAGGAATGCCTCATACATATAACAAAAATGTATCTCAAACAATGCTCCCAATATCCAAGATGCTCCTTAAACCATATGCCTCAACCATATACCATATCACTCATGATATGTCTCAATCATGCCATAAACCATGTACCATAATATATCCTCAATGAATTTCATCAAAGTACCAATCAACCAAGATCATGTACCAAGTATATGCCTCAACCATGCACCTAATATGTACCTCAAGCATGTGCCCATGTCTCAAAAATATACCAAATACTTTCCTCAAGCATGCACCATAACATCATCAACATGTAACACTCAAAACATGCATATAAACATACATGTAACTCTACAATATACATGGTGTATGTGATCACAAACTTGTATACCTTCCTCAACTTCAACAACAAGAGAATAATGTCTTCATCAAACTTTGCCTTAGTATCACGGGACTAGTTTTTGGATTAGTCAAAAACCTTAACTTTAAATGAGCATAAATGTGTACCTGTAATGAATAAATGTTTGAAAATTGTCCCAAATATTATAAAATATCTTATTTGAACTTCCTCAAAGTTTCACGTCTTGGAACATCCCAGAAAAGGATTTATAGCAAAAATGGCAGACCTTATTGAATTATGGTTTATTCTAGAGAGCAAAGTTGTAGAGTATGCCTCACATGGCACATTTGATATCTAGATCTGAAAATCATAAAAAAATACTATGACGTGTAATATATCCATTTTTTTTTTCTTACCAAATTTGTATCCTCTATGAATAAGTTATGATTGTTTTACCCAAAAAACATGTTTGAGACCAATTTGAGTACTAGCCAAAAACCCTATTTTCCACAGAGTGTATCTCAAAAAATACAAAGATTAAGAAGATGAAATATTTACCACTGGTACCTTGACACATCTTCTCAACCTCCTCCAATTTTCTCTCTCTGAATCATTCTAGAAAAAACTCTATAGCGAAATGGTAATATAACCTGTAAATAACATACCTTAGAACACATCATCACTAGATTTCATCCTCCCTTGGAATTTTGTCCTTCTTCACTTCATATTCCCTATGAAATTAGCCTTATATTTCCTTGGTTACCTCAGATAAGAATCACTTACTCACATAGAATATATTCAATAGAATGTGTGTGTGAATGTACTTATGAGTGACTTCTTGAGGTGTATATATACTTTTTCTAGGTAACCTCTTTCCTTAACTTTAGGGCTTCTTGAACTTTCTTGTTACAACCACCTTACCATTTCATTAATGACTTGAAACCAATTAGGGGATTCTTAACCTATATTTTGGGATTCAAAATTCATGATGACATATCTTCTGAACCATGAGGAGCCACATGGCATACCACCTATCATCGGAAATGAAACAATAAGGACTATCCATCTATGAGTGTCTTACTTGCATTTACACTGTCCTTGATGTTTATATTTCTCAACCAACTTCGGGTACCATAACCAAAACTCTGGGTATTCATGTAGATTTCATCAAATGCACCCATCACATATGTTGACATCAACCACTCCATCAATCACAACTAACTCACCATCAATCTCAACCATATCTCTAGGGATTTCGAACTTCTTCAAGGGTTGAAATTAATGACAACCAACTATCCAAACCAACTGTCCAACATATGATTAGTTAAGGAATTTATGAGAGGAAACAAAAGGACCAGTTTTTGTTTGGCCATAATGCAAAAACAAGTATTGGATACTTGAGAGGGTAGTCTCATGCCACTGGAGATTCAACATTTATTGAATGAAATTAAATGGATTGTTGTGGATGATATAGGAACATGTATACCTCCCTTGAGGAGTATATCACATCAAATTTACTTGATACCAAGCTCAAGTATGCCTAATAAATATCCTTACCATATGAATCCAAGATAGAGTGAAGAAGTGAATAGACAGGTGTAAGAGTTGCTTGACAAAGGATTGATCCAAGAGAGTTTAAGTCCTTATGCCATACCAATAGTATTGACACCCAAGAAAGGAGGTGAGTGGAGAATGTGTGCTAATTCATGGGATATAAATAAGATCACCATCAAGTATATGTTTCCCTTACCAAGTATGGACAACCTCATGGACTACTTGAGTGGGGCAGAGTACTTTTCAAATATTGATTTGAAGAGTGGGTATCATCAGATTCAGATAAGGGAAGCTGACGGATGGAAGACAACATTCAAGATGAAGAATGGAATGTTTGAGTGACTAGTCATGTCATTTGGGTTAACCAATGCTCCAAGCACATTTATGAGACTTATGAATGAATTCTTGAAACCATCTTTGGGAAATTCTGTTGTTGTATACCTGGATGAAAACATGATATTTAGTAGAACCAAGAAAGAAAACCTAGAGTATGTGACAAAGGTATTGCAACAATTGAAGGAACATAAATTCTTGATGAATGTGAAGAAGTGTACATTTCTAAAGGAGTTAGTATACTTGGTTTTTATGGTTTCCAATGAAATCTTGAGGATGGATCCTGAAAAGTTAAATGCCATTTTGGATTGTCTAACACCTAAGTGTACCTTTGATGTGATATGCTTCCATGGCTTGGCGATATTATAGAAGAAATTTATCCAAAATGTTAGTGAGATTTGTGCACCACTTATAGCGTGTATGAAGAAAGGGACTTTCTAGTGGACAATAGTAGCCATGAATTCATTAGAAAAATTGAAGAAAAATATAACCAAACAACCCATTTTGTCAGTGCTATATTTTAACCAAGTGTTTCAAGTGGAAAATAATGCAAGCGGTTCAACGATTGGAGCAGTTTTGAGCCAAGTATGAGGACCAATCACATTCTTTAGCGAAAAATTGAATGATGGTAAGAACAAGTACTATGTTTATGATCAATATTTTTACACTATTGTACATGCCTTGAAGAAATGAAGACATCACTTACTACTGAAAGAGTTTGTCTTGTTTACTGATCATAAGGTGTTGCTACACATAAAAAATCAAGATAAGATAAATAAAAAACATTCAAAATAGGTATATGTTTTTCAAATTTACTCATTTGTTTTGAAGCACATGTCTAGAAAATTGAATAAGGTTGTGTATGCATTAATCCCGAGGATAATGTTTCCCAATACTTTTGTTATCACTGAAATTTCGTCCGCACAAGGCGACAAAGAACTCCGCATCGGTAAGTGCTCACTTTTTGCTCACACATCGACGAAAATAGCACGAACAACTTTGTCAGTTGAAGTTGTTTTCATAGAATGTATGAAGGATTTGTATGTAGAGGACACATATTTTGTAGAATCCTGGATAGAAAGAAAGAAATCTTGGAGCATCGATAGAAAACCATATTTGTACTTCCATATCCAAGCATGATTCATGTTTAAGAATAAGAATTTGTGCATTAAATGTAGTTTGTTGTGGTTGAATCTTGTTAGAGAGTTGCATAGCCAATTTTTGGGTGGACATTATGGTGTTGATAAGACCACGACATTGGTGAAGGAAAGATAATTGTGGCCAAATATCAACAAGGATGTTAGGAAGTTTGTTGAGTGTTGTATAATTTTTCAGTTAATGAAAGGAAGGAGTCAAAACACATGGTTATATACACCATTTTCATTACCCAAGAGGCCATGGGAATATGTAAATATGGACTTCATTTTCGAATTACCTAGGAAACATAAAGGTTATGATTATGTGCTGATTTTAGTAGACAACTTTTTGAAGATGGCACATTTCTTATAGTGTAGGAAAATTGATGATGCTACTAAAGTGAATTCCTTGTTTTTCCAAGAGATTGTGAGGTTACATGGACTGCCAAGGAGTATCACTTATGATAGAGACAAAAGATTCCTTGGACATTTTTGAAGGATAATTTGGAAGAAGGTGGGTTATAAGTTGTTGTACAATTTAACATATCATCCAAAAATAAACATATAGACTAAGGTGGTTAACTAGATTCTTGGGAATTTGGTGAGGATATTGAGTGGATAAAGACCTACCTAGTGGGATTTGATTTTTTCCTAGGATGAATTAGCCTACAATTATTAAGTCAAATAGTCTATGGGAAAGAGTCCATTACAATTTGTTTATTGAAGGCCACCAAAGGGATTTTTGGATTTAGTTAAGTTTCCAAATATGGAGGATGGAAGGAGTGATAATGTAAGTAAATTTTCATAGGACATAAATAAATGCATGAGAAGTTAAAGCGAAAGATAAAACAAAGAAATATCAGATAAAAGAAAAGGGAATATATACAGAAAAGAAAAAATGTTTTTGAGGAAGGTAAATTGGTAATGGCCCATTTGAGGAAATAAATATTCCCCAAAGTTATTGTCGATCTAAAAATATTGTTTTACAGTCTTAAGGTCAACTTCACGAGGATATGAGCCTCCTTGCATTTTTAGAGAGGTGGTGTTAGAACCAGGAGTCACCCTTATACTGCTAGAAGGGTAAGTCCAATATCCATTAGATTGAAATGACTTGGTTGGAAAGTGGTGGATCAGGTAGACTAAAATGAGAAAGGAAAAAGGAAACAAGCTAACTATATATCAGTGATGGACCATTGGGCAATGGAGTTATAAACACTTTTCTCATTGAAGGAGGTCAAAATTTATATTAGAAAATAAGCTTGCATGATGATAGATAGAATAATAGAAGGTTCACAACAAGAAGAATGTCTAATAAACAAATATCCTCTATGCAGAATAAAAATCTTGAAAAATTACTTGAACATAAACAATGATCAATAGGAAAGTCACAATAGATCCTCTTTTGCTCAAGAATCTATAAATCAAAGGCAACTATTGATCCTAAAAATCTGCATTTTTATTCAAGCAAGATGAAAAGTAGAATGGAAAATAGAGAAGTCAACAATATAATAGAACAATTATCATGAATCTTAATTTCCAGAAGTAGTTACATAACAAGATGCCCCTCAGGCCTGAAAACTGATTCATACAGGCAAAGAAATGCCTCCTACAAATCTCTCCAGCTTCTCAAATTGAACCCCTCTTCCTTTTCATATGAAATATTGCAATATTTGGAGAATGGGAATCGAGGCATCTCTAGATTCAGTTTGTTACCAATATTCATGGCTTAAAATATGCCATTTCCAAAAATAGAAAAAAATTAAGGTGAGCTGGAACAAAAACACAACTCAAAACAATTAAAAATCCAAGATTCTAAGAACTAATTTGACCATCCTTCTTCAATTTTGACTTGGATTTGTTGTAGCTACCAACTGATGTGGAATAGTCCAAATATAACACTTAGGATCCCTTTAAATATGGAGCTAAATTAGGACATCTGTAAAATCATCTAATCACCATTGAAAATCAAGACTTCAAAAGGAATAGATGGAGATGTTTCCACTTGGTAAAAATTGAATTCCTTCTTACTTCTGGTGAGTTGGTGCTACGAAAATTCCAAGATGCATATGCCCCCAAACTGTGGCTAATTCCCTACTCTAGTTTCCAGTAAACCCTCTATCATGAAGAGAATGCTTCATAACCTGAGAAGGAAGATTAAATTTTTTTATCTTAAACTCATAAGAAAAAATAGATATGAGTTATCCTGGGATTTGAGGATGCCAATGTATCTCCTTGAGATATTTAACCATATTTTCCTATGATTTGTTTTAAGATCAAAAGCAATCTACTATATGGAGTAGTAGTGGTGACAATCAATTCGTCACCAACTGCAAATCTGTAAGTTGTTGATAATCCTCCATATAGAAATAAAATACACACTGGATGCAAGCAAGTTCAGTCTCTGAACATTTCCTTTGTCAAACCATGAAATCTTGAACAAGTATCGGAGATGAGATCATTCATGTTACACATATACACTGTAGATGCATAAATCGCAAAATTCTTTGGAAACCATACAATTATAGATGTACTCATCATATTTTTGATCATGGATCCATGTTGGATGCAGACCAAGTCAGGAAGAAAGGCTATTTTTGGAAGAGAAGCATGCAAAAGGAAAAAGACAGCTGGAAGGAAAAGAAACATGTGTGCATGCATGGAAGACCTAATGACACTAGGGTTAGGGTTTTTGGGATGCATTCTAATGGCTGGTGAGACGAAAATATAAGTAAGTAGTACTTAGAGGAGAAGAGAGACGGAGATAGATGCCAAGAGAGATACATAGATATAGATATATGTAGAAAGAGACAACAAAGGTCACAAAGAGGAAGAGAATTGTAAGGACTATATGAGTCATTAATTTGGCGATATAGAGAAGGCATGAGTGACTTGATCCCAAGATTTCGATCATAGGCTGAAGATCCTAGTGCAATCTAGTCAACCTCGCAGGGATCGAGGAACCTATGGGAAGGAAGAGGGACTAAGATTGTAACCATGCGCTGCATGGAGATTTCCGAACTATAATAAAATCCTTAGAGCTAGATCTTTGTGGACATAGCCCAAGAGGGGGTGAACCACGGTAGCACTGCATTATGTGATTGAATGTGTCTTTGCATCTGATTAGTTGATGAATGTTGAATGAATGAAGTAACTAAGTAAATCTGATATTCCACATGCATGCATAGAATGAATGTTATACTAGATGCTAAATGAACTGAATAATGGTTAAGGTGCAGATCCTGCTCAGTCTTAGGTTGCAAACACCTGAGTATTGCAGCCACCCATAGAGATATCTCGGGTAATATTGCATAGTACACTCTGTGTACTGTGTTGTTTCTAGGTGACCAAAGGGGTCAATAGTCTTTAAGGGATTCTGTTGGGAAGCTTCTTAGTTATGAACCGGGGTCAATATGTAATGGTAAATAGAATCAAAATCCCTCAATACCAATAAGAGTAGAGAGATAAAGGGAACAAAACCAATAATCCCTATCATCAATTCTCTTTTTCATGTGTGTGTGATGATTCAACATTGGCAATGAATAACTATGGATTGCATCAACACATGCAACAATCTCTATGAAGTTTTGGCAATATCATACTTTAACATTTTAATACTTCGCACAATTTTGGCACTGTCTCTTGGAGCTTGCATGAGAATGTTGATGCTTGAATCATCGCTATGGATGAGAGATCCCCTTGGCATCCACAACATGATTCTTGACAACACATAATAAGTTGTGAGAATGATAATCAAGCATCTAAGAAATTTTTCCATCATAGGAGCATTTAGCTTTTGCGTGCCAAAGATATATCCCATATACAATAATAAACACATATTTTTTTGTTTATATTATTTCACAAGTTGGTCTTTGATCAACGTGTTAAGCATGCCATGTTGGCCCCTTGTAGGCTCCTCCTCGTGGTGCCTTGTGCATTGTTTCTTGGACATATGCGCTTGATGTTGCCTTGTGACACAACCTCAGGCTTTGGGCATTATTGTCGATCCTTGGTGTAGCTCTTGGGTGATTTTATGACATCTCAAACAAATTGGAGATTGGAACAAATCCAATATTTTATTAAAATGACTATAACCTGTGTACAAACCCGAGGGAAATAATAAACCCAAAACAACCATAATTTTATAATTATTTTGCTGGTGATAATAGTGAGAGAAGACCATCAACATATCCTTTTGTACATCAAGATCAAAAGATGATTTTGGGTTCAAGCTTTGTTCCCATAGGAAATTTGGCTTGCATTGCAAACATGTATGCTATGAAAACAATATACGATGCAAAACTATGCATTTTTGGCAGTGCCCTGTCAACATTTTGGGGGTGTAAATTTGAGTGTTGACATTGGCTCCAACTAGGATGGAATTATCCCTACGAGCTTCCAAGAACAAGCAGACCTGTGCCTAATCCTGAGAGGATCTATGCTTCTTATTGAAAACTAAAACACTGTCATATTAAAAAGCATACTACAAACAAACTCAACTGAAAACCACATGCTAATGATGTGAGATTATTTATATACATAAGCTACTCTAATCTAATAAACAACTTTGATTAAGTGTAGGAAAATTTCTAGTTCAACCATTCAAGAAATCGGTTACCTAACTGAAACAAAATTCCATCTTTAAGAACAAATGAAAGGAGAAGAACTAAAAAATATAGGAGCAAACATGCCTGGAGATCATACTTACAACTCCTAAATTTTGTATTTAAAAAGTCAAAGACAAAAGGATCTATACTCCATTTCAATTCCATGTAAATAACCACTAGATCTTGGAAAAAAAAACTAGATACTTTTTATTCAAGAAAGCAATACTCTATTGTTGATTGAGGAATATCAATAACAACTTCACCAATTTCTTAAGATTGTTGATCCACATCTGCTAGGAAAAAGGACAATAATGGTTGATTTTGTAAGCTCTGCTAGGAAAAAGGACAATAATGGTTGATTTTGTAAGCTCTCTTCATTCTTATTTGCTACAACTGACATTAGTTCAACATCACCCATTTTACTTCCTTCCCATGAATCTGATACATAACTATCATAAATAGGATTATTGTTGAAGATTTCATTATGTACTGATGTAAAAATCTTCTCTCTATCAGAACCATAACTATTCGAGAATGAATATGAGTTTTGAATGCTAATATGAAGCTCTTTAGCTAATTTTGAAAAAAAAAAATCCTTCTATCATCAAAGAGGCTCAATGCATAACATGTTTGGTATCCTTCATCTAAATTTGAAACAACGGGTTAACCAGGGGAAAAATATAATGCATCTACAACCATGTAATCATCAGTACTATCACCAACTACATCTCGAAAACCTTCTTCATGGGAAGCATAAATAGAAAGAGTTCCATGTATGAATGATTTCTCTTCCACATCTTCATTAGTATAATCTCT
The DNA here is from genome assembly GCA_900067695.1 of Picea abies. NCBI lineage: Eukaryota > Viridiplantae > Streptophyta > Pinopsida > Pinales > Pinaceae > Picea > Picea abies. Next base: position 12,220 of record CBVK0100300499.1, read on the forward strand.
TCCATCGTCACTACTAGAAAAATTAATATGTTGGATATCTGAATGGAATTCCTCAGATCAATGTTCAAAAATAAGTTATTTGGAAAAATACCTTTTATAACTCTCATTGAATGTAGCATGGAAATATCTCAAGGAAATTATGTTGGAAGTAAGAAGACAAAACTGCCATTATTGTACATCACCTTTTAAAGAGTACATGAACATTTTCATCAACACATACTCATAATGCATGTATAGTTGATCCATGCATTGATGAAATGTAACAAGATGTTGATAAATATTGTCCCCGTTGTCTTCTTTGAAATTAGGAAGGTAATACATCCATTCTGACAAAGGAGGCACTAGATTTGAAAAAATAGGGACAATTGAAAAATTGAGAGGTGCAAACCTCCGTGCCAAGATAGCCTCAATGGCCTTTGTCGTCCTGAATCAGTGAAGTTGCCAAAAGATTCTTCCTTCATGGAGTGGATTCGCGAGGTGAATGATGTTGTGATCAACGTTTGTTCACCATCAAGTGTTGTTTATGATCATTGTCGCTCTCCCAGGGAAGATATATTCATGTCTTCTCTCCCCAGAAATGACACCAAAAACGTTAGCACCATGAGTCACCCTTAGACTACTAGAAGGGTAAGCCCACTACCCATTAGATTGAAATGACTTGGTTGGAAAGTGGTGGTTTGGGTATATTAAAATGAGAAAGGGAAAAGGAAGCAAGTTAACAATAGATCAGTGATGGACCATTGGGTGATGGATTCATAAACACTCTGCTCATTAAAGGTAGTCAAACTTCATATTAGACAACAAGCTTATGTTAAGCCCTAATATTGGCTCATTACACCTTAATTGGGGCATATTAGATTAGTAATGCTATTTTATTTATGT
>CBVK0100300500.1:0-13101 GCA_900067695.1 Picea abies
GGTTCACGTTCAGGATTTTTAGATGAGACAGAGTGAGAATTTCCCAAATCCCGAATCTGCGAAGGTTAATCCATGGATAATCATTATTAAAACCTTAATTAATCATGTTTAAAAAAGGTGTGTTAGCTTCAAGTGTTTTGGGAGTTCGGACTTCGAAAACTTTAAATGTAGCTCAAAAGAAAATACCCGAAACTACGAAGTGATTACTTATCCTGTAATTGATTTTAAGTCTTAATTAATCATATTTAACTTTAAGTGTTCCGGAAATTCGGACTTCAAAGATTTTAGGAAACCATGAAGGGTAAACATCTAAACCCCGAAGTGCAAAGTCATTAATTATCTCTTAACCATGATCAACTTAGTGCAAAGTCATTAATTATCTCTTAACCATGATCAACTTAATTAATTAAAGTTTAATACTTCGACATTTTGGTGCTTCGGTGATTTGCAAATTAGTTCTTTGTTATATTTCCAAAGGGTCATCTCCTGGAGTGACATGTCATAGATGACATCATTCTAGATGATGTGTCGAGAAAAGGGAGGCGTCACGTGTTTCTTAGAATCATATGAATCTTCAAATGGAAATGTTAGAAATGGGTGCCACGTGTCAACTCAGGGAAGACTCAAAAGATACACGTGTACCATGACTCGTGTCCTTTAAAGGTTTTAGGAAAAGTGATGAAAAGACACTTTCGAGTTTCAGGGATTTTATCGTTAAGACTTATCGAAATGCCTGAAGCGCGAAACTCCAGAGCGACCTTTAGTGATTTACATATTTTAAAATTAGGCGGCTCCAAAACTCTAGATAAATTAGGATCGTTCAATCAAACGGAAAAACTTCATCAACGACGGATATCACGCATGTCTTATTACTAATTAACCAGAAATGGATTTGATTTAAAATTCAAAAATTACTTTCTAAGTTATTGTTTTGGGAAAGATTATATTTTCATGAAGTGGAGAATGTAAATCTCAAAAGTTCAGGATTATATGTGTTCCAACACCATCCATGGATCACGGGGAAGTACTCGGAGGGTTTTCCGCAAGGATTTCCTTGGGAAAACAAAATCTATTAAGCCACCATAAGTTTTCTAAAGGCCATGTTACAAGATATACTAAATGGGTATTGTATATTTTTAAGGGGATGGACTCATAAGATTATCATAGACACATTCACCAAAAATTTCATATATTGACATCACAGTTTAGGATAAAATGGTCATTTTTAGACTTTTGCAGCATGTCGACTTCAAAAATCTCTTAAAAACAGAGTTGGGACAATCACGATTTGAGGGACCAAAAGAGGGAATTTTTGAAACTTGTTTCTAACTAGTAGACACCCCTTGGAATATAGTTTCAAATACAATTTTAATCACTTCATTTGGGTGTCATTTGAAAACCTATGCACAAATTAGTGATTATCTATATTAAAAACAACATTGTTAAACTCTACTTCCTAGGTTTGTTCATCATTAGTTTTGGCATATCAATTATTGATGATTTTAAAGCCTGTTTCTAGTGGAGATATTAAAATTAATCTACTTTAATATCCAAGAAGAATCACATCGATTTGACCTTTAATGAAAAAATTATGCTCCAAATATCCATTGTTGGTCTAGATAGAAATTCACGAATAGATCCATCAAGTAGGTTGTTCCTCATCATGTTTGACACATCATTTAAAATCATTTTGAAAACATGTTCATACTAGATATATCCATATGAATCCATTTCAAACTGTATTTTTAATCACTCCAATAAGACACAAAATGAATATTTTATTGACAAAATACTACTAGGGAGTCTAAGACGACTGCCAGTCCTCAACAGGTAAAAATTGAGTTTTTTTTTTACGATTATCTTTCTTTGGATTTGTTTTATTTTCATTTATTTTCATTGTTTTTCATATTTAGTGGAAGAAGAAAAAATGATCACCTTTCTTCCTCCATCATATCATGTTTTATTGCAGGCAAATGCCAAGTTTTTGCAGGTCCCGAGAGGATAAAAAAAGGGTCAAACCTATGGACAAGTGATTTTCAAGATCAACTTTTGAAAATTTATAAACGAAGGTGTGACATCCAAACATCCAATCCAAGCAAATTGAAACATCATGCAATGTTTAATTCATCAAGAAAGATAAGAAATAATTAGATCTTGCTAGAGGAATAATCTAGCTTCTCACCAACAACACCAATAGTACATAAATGATATAAGATGGATCAAGATCAAGGAAAAAAATGATAAAGACAATTATCAAAGAAGAATTCAAGTTCCATATCATGTAAAATCACATTCACCATACCAGTGCTACAAATGAAGTCATTCCAAAGAGTTTCTATTCATCCTCCTACTATGGTATGCCCACATATTTCCTTCTTCCTACGCTCAAAATAGATAACAAAGGAAATGGAATTTCCATTGTTTATGTGATCATCCTTAAAATCAAAATATTTTTATTAACACCACTACTACCACATCATACCTTTAGTATACTTTCCTTCATGAGTTTTACATACATTCATGCTCCATCCACTCTAATCCATATAATAATATAACTCATCTCTCTTACAAAGTTTTGTTAGCTTGCCATCCTTTCATTTTCCTTCAATCATATTTAATGGTGAAAAATTGTCTCAAGCTCCATCAAATATTGGAATGTTTCAAAATATATTGGTAACGAGCATTCCTTGGGAATAAAAATTTCTAACTGTGAAAATCGTTTTAGGCACAATCAAACAAATCTTGCTTGAAAACCAGCTTGTTGGCGAACAAGATTTGTAAATAATGATAGAGAAATAAACATTCCATATGAATTCCATTTCTCCTTATTTCATAAATTTATGAATTTTCTACTCCATCAAAAAACTATTCCATATCTCAGTTTACAACAAGCTCCAAGTTCTACATGATCGAGGTTCTACATTGTTCTTTGTTATTCAATTTAGCTTAGATCACCATTGTGGACCACCTCATCTCTCATACTCCTTAGGATGTCATATGCTTGTTGTATATATCATGAACCTTAGGTAGGTGAATGTATGTTTCTTTTCTAATATTGAATCAGTAATTCATTTAATGCAAGAAGAAGTGTAATTGGAAAATTATTTATGCCTCGTATGCTTTCTTTGTTGTTCGCATATCCCTTCCCTATTTTCCATATTTTCCAGGGATAGAAAAAACATTTAGTTGGGGGGGGAAACATTCACACCTTTTAAGACATATCCCACACTCTCAAATTGCTATCTCATGTCCCATACTTTCATACAATGGTGATAAGCATGATTTTCCCCACATACGACTTCTTGTTGTCCCTATAATCGTGTTCCGATAATGGTCATTGCTTTTCCCACTATCACAACTCCGAATTGAAATATTCTACTTGAACATTGTTCTATATGACAAGGGGATGTTTTGGTTACTATAAATTACCACAAACTCAAACTAGTTTCTCATGGGGAGAAAGTCAAATGCAGAAATTTAAAATAATCAAATCTTCTCTAAGGGCATTTTTTGTACATCGTTTGTATGCAGTTGAGGCCAAATCAAGAAATATCAAGACATGGGTTTTGTGCCCAATATAACCATTCAAGTAACCATGTGCACAAATTTTTTAGAAAAGGCATAAGGAAAGTTGTGCATGCATGTTTTTTAAGACATACTTTAGAATTTTATAACTATGTACAAGTAAGCAAAATTCAAGTCTTTTTGCATAGCAGGCCCTTTTCTTCATCAAAATGTAAATTTGGAATTGCATTAAGGTAAAAGCAGTAAAAATACACCATGTACAATTTCAAGCACTCAATGTGAGCCTAGGGTGTGCATTTTTGTGCATTTGAGCAATTTGGGAAGCACCCATAATTTCTATAAGAACAACAATTGCATGCACTGCCAATGATAAACTATATTTTAAATGTGAGGATGATAAAATATTTTTGGGATATTTGAGCATGTTGATTTCCCTAATACAAAAAAAGGAATATGATGAATATACACTACGTTTTAAACAATTTTGTAGCAAAAGAGTGGTCATATTATATGTATAAGGGTTGAGCATGTAACAAGAATTATTCCACCAATGATACAAACCTATAATTGAAGATGTTGATGGTTGAATATTGAAATGAAGAAGGCCATAGAGTATTAACATTTCCTGAGTTATGATTTAGTTCACTATGTGAAAATCACTCATTTTATGTAACTCACCATGGTTGTCAATCCACTTTAATTTGTCACTTTGTAATGATGCCTAACCATTTCAGCCAATGAATGTTGAAAGAAATTGATCCTCGATTGTGGTTGTGTCTCCATAAGTTCTATTTTCAACCAACATCCCTCAAATATCACACAAAATTACTGGAAAATCAATAAAAAATCTTCTATGGGAAATCATGTAACCAGTTTATAGATCTGGTTACAATTCATTGGTTGTCATACTAGCGCCAGAACCTGCCACATGGTTTGTTTTTGTAGGCTCCATGAAATGATTTGATACCTATTGAACCATTTCCAAATTAAATGAGGATGGTGCTATCTCATTCTTAAAATCAAAGTCAATTGCATGCCATTTGTTACCATAATTTATGTAACAAATAATTTGAGGGTTACTTCATAAATTTGGTTCAAGGATTGTTTTGTTTTGAGATGGTTAAGATTACGAGGAAGGAAAAAAACATTTAAATCATAAGAAGGATCCATAACATTGAAATTTGGTTGATATGCACATTGTTGGGTTATCAGTATGAATGCATGCACATGGTTTATTTTTCAAGTTGATTATCTTTTTGCTGATTTTCTACACACGGATTGGAGGAGTGAAATATTTAATTGTAGTACAAAAGATAAAAATTCAAAGGGTAAGTTCTATCACACACGAACCAACACTTACAAAACTTGTGTTTTTTACACAAGAACCAGCCAAAATAATCCCAAATACAACTTGAGTCCTTGTATCTTGTTTCCCAATCTTTCAGAGGAAGACCTAGCCACACAAGTTCAGAAAAATCAGTTGCATGGAAATACAAGGTTGCATGAGTACATGCAACATCTTCAGTTGGGGGGAATGTTGAGTCACAAGAATGATCATGTTTTTACATCTTTTTCACTTGACTTTTATCCTTTTTTCGCTTTCCTGTAACCCTATTGTACTCCATTTTTATGCTTATATGTGGGATTGGACTCAATATATTTCAATGCATTTATTTTAGTATTTTAATTGAATTCATGATTAAATGTTAAAAAATAACATATTCTCTCTTATCTTTCAAAATTGTGTTAGTTCACTAATGATTATAGGAAAATGGACAAACAAATATAGTGATTATAGGGAAAGGGATAGGCAATTTCGATAATTATAGGAAATAGGAAAATTCTCGTAATAATGCATTTTTTACCATTTTCTCCAAATCCATATAGCCAAACTCAAATTTTGATCTGTAATTGAGATCAGAAGATGTGCACCAGTAGTAACTAGATGCACCATGCAAACACAACAACAATAAACACACAAAAAAAAATGTAGCAAGCAACAAAATAATAGATGAGAAGCATAAAACACCATCAATTTATTTCCAAGAGAGGAGTTCCCTCTTAATACTATGTGGGGTAAATATTTCCTCTGCGGAAACTGCAGTTACAAAATATGTTTCTACTTTATTTCTTCCATTCCCTGCATACTAGACCGACAAGGGTTGTTTCTGTAGCAATTGACTGACACAACTAACAAAATAAAACTTATTTAGGAAGTGCCCTGCCTAACTAGACCAGTGAGGGTTATTTACAAAATGACTAACTGACCAAAATTGAGATAATAACTATTATTATCTCAACTGGACTAGCGAGAGAAGATTGCAATTGTAATTACTGACTTCATGTTACTTCTCTCTTACTAGTTGGTGAAGGGAGGTGGATGCCCTTCCTAGTTTCCTGATTCCTCCCTATTTAGATCCAAAAGCATCCCTGCTTCTGCCAGCTACCTAGGAAACTTGTGATGCATTGTCTGGGTGTACATTCACTTGGCATGAGCTGGAGTTTGTCCCTTTTTATCGATTAGGTACGAAACATGTTGTTGTTGATATGTAGTCTTGGTCTACAAATACAACATTTATCTGTAAGTAGAGGAGGCTGGAAATATAAAATATTGTCTATTGGATGTTGAACTATGAATACATATTCAATAATTGAAAGCTCAAACAATTTCAAGTTGTTGACAGTGAGCACATCATGCGTTCCTAGTTGTGTGGGTAAGTCCAAACGATATGCATTCTCGCCAATGTGTTCTAAGACTATGTATAGGTTGTACGATGATGGATGTAGCTTATGATGGTGCCCTTTAAAGCATTTCTTATCGAATAGAAGCCACACTCAATCTCCTAGTTGAAAGGTCAAGGTCATATGGTGCTTATCAAGTTGTTTATTGGCATGGTCCTATGTTTCTTTCAAAGCTACTGTAAAATGAGAGTGTCACTGCGATAAACTATGAATAAAATGGTGTGTTGCATGTTGTTTATGTTGTTGATGTGTTGAGCCAGAAGGAGCCAGAGTGACAAGAATCTATGAGGGTGCAAGGGGTTGGAACCCAAGAAAAAATTCAAGTGGCAAGAATTTTGTGGAAGAGTGTGTGACACGATTGTAACTTTGTTGTATGATATGGAGGTATGAATCCAACTACTTATTTTTTACAAAATAGTTGTGAAGGTAATGTACCAATATATAATTTACCACTTTTGTTTTCCCGTCAGTTTGGGGGTGAAATGCAGTGGAGAAGCGCATATGAAAACCCAACAAATCACACAGATTGAACTACAAGGTGCTAAGGAATAGATAATATCTATCATAAATTATTCTGTTGGGAAGTCCAAAGTGTGTCCAGATATGATGAAAGAAAAGATCAACAATTTGAGCAATGGTGGTAGTTTTATGGTAGGAGAGAAATAACAACATCTTTAAAAAATGATAGGAAATGACCTAAATGGCATCGTGCTTTCACATCATGGTAGGAATGCCACTCAAAAATTCCATGGAAATAGATTCCCATGGGAAAGATGGAATTGGTAAAGGTTGACATAGACCATGCTTGCGATTAGAAGGCTTACTTTGGGAACATAGTGAGCATGTGAGAATGAATTTTTCTATCTATCTTGACAATGCCGACCAATAGAAGTGTCATTGTAGATTGAAAATTATCTTGGATGTACCGAAATTGCCCCTACATGAAGAGGCATATTCCTCCTTCATGAGAGTCAAGTGATCCTTGGATTATGGCAAGAAGAGTTGGTTCAATCCGTAGATCCATCCATCATGGATGGTCTAATTAAGAAAGTGGGTTTGATTGATGAGATTTGATTGCTGCAACGCTGCCCAAATTTCTTTGAAGCACAGATTTGTCTCACACATTCCCTTCCATCTATCATATGTTTCACACTGCACCTCTAAGATATGCATGACCTATGCAAGTGGTCTAATTAACAATTCTGCCATCTTGTTAGTGACCCATTTTTTGTATTTAATGACGATATGGAACTGTTGTATGTAGGATTCCCATTTCATATGTTGTTGTTCCTGCATCTTAGTGTGCTAGTTGATGAATATAAGAGGGTGGTGATATGTGTGCATAATGGTTTCTTTGCCCAAAATATAATCGTGTCATTGCTTCAATGACTACACCAAGCTATATAATTCCTTTTTGTAGGTGCTATAATTAAATTTGGCATATGAAAGGGTCTCATAATGGTATGCCACTGGGTGACCTCCCTATTTAAGTGCAACCCCAATAGAGAACTGAGAGGCATCTGTCTCACTTTTGAAAGGTTGTTCCAAATATGGCAGATGAAGGATAGAAGCAAAGCATAATGTTTTCTTTAATTGATCAAAATGGTGGTGAGCCTCTGCATTTCATAGGAATTTATCTTGATTAGATAGTTGATGCAAAGGATGAGCCAGTTGCGAGAAATGGAATATAAACTTCCTATAGAAATTAATGTCTCCCATGAAACTTTTCAACATGTGAGCATTGGAGGGAGCTAGCCATTTCACTAATGCATGTACATGAGAGGGATCTGGGTGCACCCTTGTCCTATCCAAAATGAAGCCTAAATATTGGAATGATGTTTTTCCAAAGTCGAACCTATTTTCCTTTACCTGAAGCTTATTTGTCCACAGTAACTCAAGCAAGTTGCATAAATGATGAAGATGTTCTTCCTATGACCTGCTAAAAACCAAGATATTGTCAAGATAAATCACTACAAACTTACTCAAGTGTGACTGAAATATGTCATTTATTAATCTCTTGAACGTTTCTAGTGCATTGGTTAGTCTGAAGGGAATGACTAGCCACTCATAAAGACCAAAATTGGTCTTGAACATTTTTTTCCAGATGTTTGTTGTCTGCATGTGCACTTGGTGGTATCTTGCTATCAAATCCATCTTGGTGAAGAATGTAGATTTTAACCTTGTACAATATTTACTGCAAACATATTTTCAGTAGGGAAAACCAACATATTTTATATTCATTCATAGTGATACATTGTTTACACTACAATATACATATAGGATCCAGCGGCATCCAAAACCCTAACCCAATGACCTGGATTAGTCAACAACCCTAATTCCTTAGCTGGAAATATAAAACCACCGACAAAGAAACCATGTGCTGAAAAACCACCTAAATATGTGACACATTTTCCAAGGCAGGAAAATTTTTCTCGGGGGCGCTGCCCCTGCACCCCCCGATGGGGAGCTTACACTACTACTCATGCAAAGAATAAAACACATAGCCAACAAAGAAGGATTCCCCTTGTAGGTGGTCCAACAAATCCTCAATCCAGGGTAAGGGATATCAGTTTTTAATGGTGGATTTGTTAAGGGAACGATAATTTGTAACTAGACGCCATTTGACAGTATCCTTTTTGAGAATAATAAATGACATTGAGATGCACATGGAGAGGAGGGTTGAATATGGCTAGATTTTAGAATCTTTCCAATTTGGCGTTCAATTTCCATACCTTCTTTGGGAGCAAGCCGATATGATGGAGCATTGGGAAAGGAAGCATCATGAATGAGCTCAATGGTGTGTTTAATGGACTGATATGGGGGTAGTCCGGTGGGTGGATTAAAAACATTTGTGAATTCATGGAGGAGAGGCATGATTGTGTCAGATTGGTGAGGTTATCAAGATTAACAAGGTGTTCCAAACATAGATAAACTTATTTGTTGGTATTGACTCATTTCATGATTAGTTTATTAGTTTTCAACGGAGGGGATTTGAGATCCACTGAAGTAAGCATATAGGTGCATCCCTCATGTTGCAGGTGGCACTGATAATATTTTCCATGGTATATGATGTGTCAGTATTTTTGGTAATAGAGACCCAACAATAAGTCAACATAATCTAAGGGTGATACATTGTAGACCACTGTATCCTGGAAGGTTCCAATAGAAAATGTGATAACGCAACATCGGGTGACAGTAAGACCAATTCTTCCCTTTTGTACCCAGCCAAGTTGATAGGGATTTGGGTGAGGAGTGGTGGGGCGTTGCAAGCACTGGAATAATTCTTTGGATATGAGATTCTTCTGGATATCATTGTCCAAAATGAGGGTGGTGATTTCATGCTTAATTTCACATTTATGAGTAAAGAGGGGAACAATAGCACTACCTGGTTTAGGAGTAGTCATTAGTATGAGAGAGGGGTCAGATCCTATGGGATTTTCAAGAGATACAATTTCTGATTGGTCGAGGATATCTATGGAAGGGACTTCTGCAACCAATGTCTTATTGGTACACAAATTTTATAGTGCGTGAAAATGAACAGTTGTGTGTGAATTGGTCTTGTGAAAAGTGCACTGGGGCACATTTTTGTGCGTGGATGGTGAAGCGATGGATGAAAAATATTGTGAAGGAATGAGAGTGGTAGAGGTAGGCCGAGTTTGATGGGAGAGGATGGGAGGAACCACCTTACATTCCATGAACAAGGCCCATAAGAAGGCCTTGTCCAATGAAGTCCTCTCAAATATATCAAGTTCACAACGAAGATGTAGTAATAAACCAAAATTGAATTTTATAGTTAATACCTCTTTGGGATCACTGATGTGCAGTTGGATGCACAATTTGAAGAAGACATCTATGTAGTTTTGGAAGGACTGAGCGATTAGTTTTCAGAGCTACAACCATTTGGTGAGAAGATTTTGGAGATAGCCTAGGGGATAGAAATGATCTCACAAGGCGTGGCAAAAAAATTTCCAAGAAGTAATGTGTGTCACTGTCATGGTTTTTGTCTCACCAAGATCAATGACCAATTTAGAATTTTCAAGTTGGGTTTCCAACCAATCTTGAGTGATCCCCTCGAGTTGAAAACTTGCTATCTGCAACTTAATTTTCTATTCCATCTTGGGAGAGGTCTTGAAGTAGGTGGAGAGACTGTGGATATGAATAAAAAATATCTTCGTTCATTTGTACGACAAATTTAACAATTGGAAGTGGGTGTCGAATTGCATAGGTGTTGGAGTCCTTCACTATTGTAGGCGAAGTAACTTATGCAGACCAAGAGTTCATTCATGAACTGGGGTATACATGGTGGATTTGGAATCCTCGATAGTCAGTTCTCTGTGCAACGAAATGATTTTAATTCACATAGAATCCTCGATAGTCAGTTCTCTGTGCAACGAAATGATTTTAATTCACATAAGATATCTTTGAACAATAATACATAAGATTCTTTGAAATACATTCGCTATGGCACACCAAGGCACCACGAGATAGCCCTGATAAGGAATTTTAAAATCCATGAGAAGGGAACATTGGACGTATGAAGACACTCAGATGTTGAAGGGAACTAAGAGGGGAATAGTGGTAGCATCGATTGTCAAGATTGATTATCCCAAAAACATTTGTCTCCGGGCTGTGGATGGTATCTCCATTTTGTTCTTGGCTGGGAGCAGAATATTTCTGAGATTGAAGCTTTGATACCAATTGATCTGTATCTAAGATTAGAAGAGGTGCACTGGTAGCAAATGGATGCACCACACAAATGAAACAATAGTGAACACACACACACATAAAACACAATAAGAAACCAAGCACCACACAAATGATACAATAGTGAACACACACACACATAAAACACAATAAGAAACCAAAGAATAGATAAGAAACAAAAGAACACCATGAGTTTATTTCCAAGAGAGGAGTTCCCTCTTAATACTATGCAGAGTGACTATTTCCTCTATGGTAGTTGTAGTTACAAAAGGTGTTGTTTCTTTATTTCTTCCACGCCTTGCACACTAGACTGGTGAGGGTTGTTTCTGCAACAACAGACTGACAAAACTAACAAACTAAAACTTATTTAGGAAACACCCTGCCTAACTGTATTGGTGAGGGTTATTTACAAAGTGACTAACTAACAAAAAATGACATATTAACTATTATTCAGTTTCTCTCTACTCAATCAGAATGGTGACAACATATTATAATAGTAATTACCGACTTCATGTTACTTCTCTCTTGCTAGTTGACGAAGGGAGGTGGATGCCCTTCCTTGTGTCCTAAATTTCATCTTCAACCATTGAATATTTAATGGATATTTGGGATGATCATTCAAATATCTTGGATATGGAAATAATATTGACTTTTTTAATGAGATTGGTTGTGAAGATCTTGGAGATATTATGAGCTAATTTTTTTTAATGAGATTGGTTGTGAAGATCTTGGAGATATTATGAGCTAATTTCTAGTTGTTGATTTTTAGAAAATGTTTGTAACCACATGAGAGATGTGTGTATCTGAATTTATTATTTGGTATTTAAGTTTCAAAGCAAGTTTGTGTATAAATACAAGTTCCTTATCCATTCTAAATAAAGGACTCTTGGAGGATATGTCCAACTTATGATGGAATATAATAAAATTTCTTGATATTTGTTTTCACATAGATTGTCATTTTCTAGTTTTAGATTTAGTATGATTTGATTTAGATTATGATGTTATAGAGTTTGTTGCCTTCTTCTTGGAAGAATTGATCTCACTCCAAATATATCATGGTTGTCTTTTACTTCATTTTATATTTGTTTATTTAATTCTGCAATTTGACTTCATGAATAATCTTTTCCTTCTTCTTTTGATTGATGTTGTGTAGAATGTTTCCTTTAATTTGCAAAGGATACACAACTCTCTTTGATCATGAACTCTAAGTAATTGAATCACATAATTTTGAACAAAGTATCCATGCAACACACAATATTAGATTACAGGAATATTGTTGTCACCTATATTTCTACAATCACCAAGGAGAGTGATTATCAATTCAAGAGAAATCAAGTCTTAGGAAGTTTTGAATCTGCAATTTGTTTCAAGTTTGTATACTTTAGTATTATTTTCTTGTTTACAAAATTTCTAAGCCCAAACTCTTAATTTTTAGATCAACGGACTAGTGATAGAGTACATGTTACAACAACAATCATTGATTGTAGATGATGTTATGACCTATGTTTCAACAATTAGTAGTGATATTGATGATTGATTCAAGAGTAACCATACTAAGGGAGAGTTAATTTTGTAATTGCTTAAAATTTACTTTATACTACTTTGAGACATCATTGGTGGATAAATTAATATAGGTTTTTAAAGTATTACAAATAATCTAATTTTTCACATAGTAGGTTTGCATTTCAAGTACTCTAAATTGATAAGTAAATGTTACAAAATTTATGCAAATAAATTACACACACACACACACATATTCTTATGGCTAAAACAATTTAATAAACTTTTATGAATAGAAATATAAAGTTAAAATAGGTTTATACCAATGAAACATGATTCGTTAAAAATGCCCCTCATGTCTTGAATCCTGTGTGGGGACACGGATTCGACCAGATTCGTGTTCGACATGAATTTGGATTGTATCCTTCACACGTGACATGACTCAAATTTGTGTCGGACATGAATCTGTATAGTGTCTCAATTTAGTGACACATGTCCCAACTTTTGGAGGCTTGCACCCTCTAAAAATCACCTTATTCACTCATTTTTTTCATTGTTTTCTAAACAGATCAAGGTGTAGGCGATTTTGGTGAGAAAGGAAGAGGGTTTTGTGCAGGTTTGAGTGCATTC
>CBVK0100300501.1:0-13099 GCA_900067695.1 Picea abies
TTGACAAGGGTTCCGAGTCTATCTCAGAAAGCTCAGGAGGGATACCATTGTTCTCATTCCAGCAGAAGTGTAGGTGAAGCACAAAAGCCGTGCAAGGTATGCGCAGGCTAGTTGAAGCCTTAGAATTTATCAACTAAGGCTGAAGAGTGAAAGACCGCTGTTGTCAAGAGTGCACAGAGTTGAAGAATCAAATACACAGAAGTATTTGAAAGATTGCCGCAAAGAGTGCATGCAGGAGTCCTTTCGAGACTTGAGGTTGCAATAGAAATCTGAGGAGGGTCAGCGCCTTTGAAGTATTCAAAGGAAGACGGGGAGTTGAATCATCACACAGAAGTTAAGTCCCAGAGAAAGAACGTCGAGTTAATTTGGGCCAGAGATTTAGAGGAAGGAATCGAACGGTCAGAATTCTCTATGGAGAATTCGCGAAGTTGCTGGGACTGTATGATCTAGTAAAGCTGCAGGGTGGTTAGGAGTTGGACGAACCCACCACTATAGTGTCAAGAATCAACGAAGACCGTCGATCGTGGTCAGTTCGGGTCATTGGATCATTCTTTCGAACTCAGGGTTCGTGAGTTTGGAGGGCAAACCAAATCCTTTTGTTGCGTGAACTCTCGAGTAGCGAAAAGTAGGAATAACTGTTGGATCAGAACCTCTTCGCTATATCATGTATTGGGGTTTCGGAGGTTGGGAGGAATCAATTTTGACTGCAAAAGTCATGAAGGGTGAGGGCCGAGGTCTCGAGCGAACACGTGGCGCGTCCATCAAGTGGGGACCGTGTGGTTGACAGGTGAACACTCGTCTCTTGGGAGGGGGTCAACACCCTGTTGACTTCTCATGCTTTGAGTTCTCGTAATAAAGGAGCACAAAGGCTCAACAAACCAACTCGCGAAGTTGCAAGCCGCAAGAATTACTGAAGGAATCAAATATTCTCTGACTTTCGCGTCTCGGAGTCTCGTAAAAGAAGGGCCTGGAGGTTCAACCCTTCAACTGCGTCTCGGAGTCTCGTAAAAGAAGGGCCTGGAGGTTCAACCCTTCAACTTGCAAACTCTCGAGTTGCGAGTGAGGTTAATACTTAGCTCTAGCTGGCGGTTACGCGTGGAGGGAGCTAACAAGGAGGAGCCATATCCCATCGTATGTCGGGTATCGACGTTTGGTGAAGAAAAGTCGAGGGTTTTCGACCTACGAACACGTGAGTTGCGAAAGGCGTTTGCGCAAGGACTAGGTCGTTGTCATATGGAAGTGTAAGGCTCTCACTTGGAGTTAAGGTGGACAGGGAGGGTTTTTCAGGAAGGACCCGTGGATACACTCTTGTGTGTGTGAGAATTTCCCATAGGGAATTTGAAGAGTCAATCTGACTTGGAAGAGAATTAGAACGATCCTGTGCGGATCTCAGCCCGAGGGTTGGGGTCAGAACCACAATGCATTATTACATATATATATCCTAAATAATACTATATAGGTGGGACCCCTTGATTAAAATAATGATGAAAAGCGCTTCTCTTATTGCACTCATAATTACCTTACAAGAAATATTCATAGCTTGAGAATAAGAGTGGAAATACTAATCTATTTCCATGTGTAATTAATGGATGCTAAGGGTGCTAGCAATTTTATTCAAAATGGAGGAAATGCTTGTTTTATTGAACATTTTAGTTCACTTTTACTACACTTAAATTTTGATTATTGTTTCAAATATAAGCCACATGAAACTCATTGTATATTTGCATACATTGGAAAATGATTATTATGTTGAATGTAATACTCCACTAGCAACAGATGTGGGAAATGTTGTTTCGGTGCTAGGTGTTAAAGGGACATATTATTGCTATGAAATTCATATGAGAGGTCGATTCGACTTTGATTTTGGAAATTGTATGTTATATGGATATTGGATATATGATGGTCGATATTCTATGTTTGGAACAATGTTTTTGGGAGTTGTAAGAGCTCTATTTTTGGTTGTGCTTGATGGCATTAAATGTGAAAATAGGGGAAACGATGTGGATTTAATATCTGTGGTTCTTACCCTATATCAAAGCTACCACCTTCAGTTCTCCTCACATCTGTTTGCTACTCTAGTTAGCAGTACCTCAATTGTGCTCGGTTGTTGGCTGAAAAATAATTGCACTCTTAATATTTCTGGCATTTTTCTCACAGGTATCTAGGCTCTTATCTCTCCATTCATGATGGTCATATCTTCTCCAGATAAAATTATTATGTTGGATCTTATAGTTTTCATGCAAAATGTGTTTGTTTTATGGATTTACTATGGGCATTTTGGTCATGCAATTTGCATTTTGAATTCGGTTTCTTCTTGTTGGCATTTAAATGTTTCAAACTAGCAATAACGTTCAACATTTTATTATGTTTGAAATATGTGGTTGTATATGTCTGGAGCGTGTAACACACCTAGCCAACCATAAGCTGGGCATGTTAGCCACAACTCCCTTCTCTAGAATAATTCGACCCCTGCTCTTATTTTGCATAATAGGGAACACATGAAAGATTCACATGCATTGATCGATATTTATTCTAATCATAAAAACAAGGAATCATACAACATGCACAATAATACACATCAAGTATTCATACTCTAATCATATCGATTTCAATGATAAATAAATACACAACGGATAATTCATACACAAGTAAATGATACCATAACAGATAAAACTTATATTTATATAAGAGAACCATTGAATGGTTGTAGACCAAGGATGTTCCACCCAATCATAGACATTGTTGTTCGAAGTATCAACAACAATGTCACCCTTGAGCCAGGGATATGAATCCACAAGGATGGTTCTAGAGTTTTACTCGACTTTCCAAACCAATCAGCACTCAAGCTCTCATAGTCTTCTCTAACACCCAAAACAATACAAGTATCCAACTCTCTTATACTCAGCCTGCACCACCCAAGAGAATGGACCCCCACCCTTCTTTGACACACAGTCCCTCAGGAAGTCCTTATCCTTCTAGGGCTCCAATATAGCTGGTCTGGAGTCTCCATGCAGGGACTCTCAGGACTTGCAACTGTGGGCAAGGTTGGAAATAGGCCAAAGCATCTCAGACATGCATGCCTCAATTCATGGCTAGCTTACACCAACAATCTCTACAACCAATAATACCATGGCTACACTTCAACAACTTGTCTTCCTTTCCCAAGCCAATACATCCATGAGGAAAAATGAATGAGTGAGGGAATGGATGAATGAGTGGATGGACATGAGGAGTGAGCAACAACAAAACCAGAATGAGAATGAGAATGACATTGTGAAGAGAATGAATGACCAACCCCCCCAAAAGATCAGGGATGGGTTTATGAATTCTTGGGAATCAAGAAACTTTTGGCCTTCCCCCAAGAAATCACGTAATTGTTATTCTCCATTAATAAAAATGGAGAATAAAAAATATAGAAGAAATTCTTATCCCCTGAAGCACCCTCTCTTTTGGAATCATAGCCCCCTATAACTCTAGTCCTTATCCTTCTAGCAACCAGTGAGGTATTTATTTTTAATAATGATAAACCATTACATTTCTTAGGCACACTGGCTTTTTAATAATTGTTTGGGCACTCTGGCCTCTCAACAATGTAACAATACATTATTTAATATGGGGGCTCAAAACCCAGGGTGTTACATATCGTCCCCCTTATTTTGGAACTGTCCTCAGTGCATATACAAAAAAAGAATCAAAATTCCATAATTTATCCAAAAAGTTGCGGGTACTCCACCCGCATGGCATCTTCATGATCCCAAGTAGCATCTTTGGAACCGCAGTAGGTCCATTGAACTTTTACCAACTCTATAACTTGATTCAAGAACATTTTGACTTTTTTGTACAATATTCGCACTCGTTAGAGATGAAAGTCTCCCTCTGTATCTACCTGAATCAGATGCAAATCAATAACATGGTTAGGATCATGTACATATTTTCGAGGAGCGAAAGATTAGAGCTCAACTCGGAGCGTGCAGGGACAAACGCTGGTAAAAGGTACTTCTCTTCTCCTTCCTCTTCATACATTAGTTTATATATATCTAAAAGGAAGTCAGTGTCCATGATAAGCGTCTTCTATCTTAAGAGTTAAGAGTCTAGCTCTCAAGAGGAGAGCTACCTATCCGCAGGGAGATTTTCCTTCAACAATGAGGTGAAGGAAGCTACAAGAAATGTCATTTGTTGTTCAAATAGAAAAAATATGTAGGGTTTCCAACACATCCTCAGGACCGTAGCAGGCCCATTGAACTTTTACCATCTCTATGACTCGATTCTAGAGCATTTTGACTTTTCTACCCAATATTCACATTAGCTGGACCTAAAATCCTTCCTCTGTCTCTACCTGAATAAGATGACAATCAATAACATGGTTAGGATCATGTATATATTTTTTTATCAAAGAGACATGAAATACATTATGCATATTCATGAAAGTAGGAAATGAAAGCATGTATGCAACTAGCCTTATTATGTCCAATATCTCAAATGGACCATAGAATTTGGTTGTTATCTTTGTACAACTACCCAACTTCAAAGAGATATTCTTGGGATTCACTTTTAAAATCACATACTCCCCCACTTTAAATTCTCTAGTTGACCTATTCTTATCTGCATAAATTTTCTATCTCTCTTGAGTTGCCTTTAAATTATTCTTAATTCTAACCATCTAGTCTTCCATATCCTTGAGCAATTCTTGCCCAATTACCACTATGTCTATTTGGTTGTCCCAAATCACTATATTATTGCATTCCCTACCATACAACACTTCAAATGGGATCATTTTCAATGAAGCTTGACACCCATTATTATAGGAAAACTCAACCAAGTGAAAGTAATCTTCCCACTTAGATGGATTATCCATCACATACATTCTCAACATGTCTTCAATTACTTGGTTGACTCTATTTGTCTTCCCATCTAACTGTGGATGGCATGTTGTGCTAAAGTTCAGATTCGTACCAAATCCTTTAAATAATCCCCTCCAGAAATTTGAAGTAAACTTTGTATCTCTGTCTGAGACAATTTCCTTAGGCATCCCATGCAACCTAGCAATCTCTCTCATGTAAATTTATGCAATATTATTTGTTGTATGAGTCATTTTTATTGGAACAAAATGAGAAACCTTTGTCAATTTATCAACCACAACCATGATTGAATCATGTTGTCTTTCTGTCATGGGAAATATTGTTATAAAATCAACGGTTACCACTTCCCATTTATTCTCTAGAATTGGTAATGGTTGTAGAAAACCCATTGGGTTCCTATACTCAACCTTCATTCTCTTACATTCCATACATCTAGAAATGTAATCAACAACATCTCTTTTCATTCTTGGCCCAAAAAATTGGCTTCTTACTGCTGCAATTGTTTTTTTGGTAACTGAGATGTCTGACATATGGAACATTATGCATTTATTATAATACCAAATTCGTAATTTCTCTAGAACTAGGAACATAAATTTAAATTCTATTTCTATGAATAATAAATACATCTTCGTCCATCTCATATTCTTTAATTTTTTGTTGTACATTTTCTTGTTGTAATCTTTCTTTTACTTGTAGGTAATGTTGATTTGTAACAACAACATCTAAAATTATGCTCTATAAATCTGACTGATGCATACTAACAACTATATCTTGCATGAGATGTACTCTTCTACAAAGTGCATCAACAACTTTATTTTTATTTTCCTTTGATATGCTTGATGTCAAAATCATATTCACTTAAAAATTCCTTCCATATCATTTGCTTGGAATTAAAAGTTGGTTGTTCAAACATATATTTCATACCACTATGGTATTTTCTTAATTCAAATCTCTTTCCCATGAGATAATGCCTCCACATCTTCAATGCATGAACACTGGAAGTACATTTCAAGTCATGTGTGGCATAGTTATTCTCATGTTCTTTAATATTTCTAGACTCATAACGAATGACATGTCCATTTTGAGTGAGGATTCCACCAATTCCTTCCTTGCATGCATCTGTACATACCACAAAAATTTCCTTTGGGTCAACAATATTTAAAAAAAGTGCACTAGTAAGTAATTCTTTCAACAAATTAAATTTTTCTTTACACTCAGATGTCCGTTCAAATATAATTCCCTTATTTTTCAAAGGAGTGATGGGATGAGCAATCTTAGATAACCTTGTTATAATTATTCTGTAGTAACCAGCTAATCCCATAAAATATCTAACTTCTGAAACATTCTTGGGTGCTGGCCATCCTCTAATAGCTTCAATCTTATCTGGATCTATTGTTATACCTTGTTCTGAAATAATGTGTACCAATTAATGGATTTGTTCTTGTTAAAAATAACACTTACTAATCTTGGAATACAACTGACATTCCCTCAACACTTGCAATACCGAGATTAGATGATGTTTATGCTCTTCCTTTGAATTAGAATAGACAAGTATGTCATCCAGGAATACTATGACAAACTTATCCAAGTAATTTCTGAATATGCCATTCATTAAGCACATAAATACATATGGTGCACTGGAAAATCCAAATGGAACCACTACAAACTCATAATGCCCATATGTGGCTATAAAGGTTTTATTATGGGTGTCTTCCTCCTTGATACTTACCTGATGGTATACTGATCTCAAGTCTATCTTTGCTCCTTTTAGCTAGTCAAAGAGGTCATAAATTATGGGTAGAGGATTCTTGTTCTTTATAGCAGACTTATTCAACTGTCAAAAGTTAATACACAACCTCAAGGTTCCATCTTTATTTTTGAAAAAGAGTATTGGTGCTCCCCAAGGTAAAACACTTGGGCATATGTACCCTTTCTTCAACAATTACTCCAACTACATTTGTAATTCTTTAAACTCAAGCGTACTCATTCTGTAAAGTGTTTTTGACACCAGGGTAGATCCTGGAACTAGATAAATAGAGAAATGTATTTCCCTTTTTGGTGGCAACCTTGGTATTTCTTGGAATACATTTTGAATTCTTGTATAATCGAGAAATCTTCAAGGCTTGGCCCCTTTGTATCTTTTGGCTTCTCCACATGGGCTGCATACAACTGAAACCCTTTTCTAAAACATCTCTTCAGCTGTAAAGCTGAAATCTCCCTGATAGAGATATGTCTTGGAACTCCTTTCACAATGCTCTATTTTCCATCTCCATCAAGACATGTAAATGTCTTGCTATGATAGTCTAGGACAACATGATGATTTTGCAACCAATCCATTCCAATTAGAATATCATAAGACCCTAATGGTATGATATTTAGATCAACACTAGTATTCACACCATTAAGACTTATGGAACAACTTCTGACCATATCATGGATTCTCCTTTTTGTTCTAATGGCCAGTTGAACCAAACTTGGTTTCTTGAGATTACTTTTCTCCAAATGTAATCTATCCACTATTTTAGGATCAATGTAATAATGAATTGCTCCTAATTCAATTAAAATAGTAAAAAACTAATTTATGATGTTACCTTCCACCTCGATCATGTTGGATTGGTATTCTGCTTGTCGATCATCTAAGGATGAAAAAATCCTTCCCATTTGTTCGACGGTTGTAGCCTCTTGGATGTTGTGCACAATATTCACTCTGTCCTTTCTGTGTGGGAAGTCTTTGTACAAGTGATGTTCTTTGCATCCCCAACATTGGATTAGTGGTATTCCCCTTTTTCCCAAGAATTCTTCTTTCTTGGAAACATATTTAGCATACTGGTATTGATGATTTTTATTAGGCTCATTCCTATTGAAAGGAGGCTTGAATCCCTTCCTCCTCTGGTCAGACTTTTCCTTCTTCTTATCCTTCCTAGATTTCTGCATGGAATCTCTACCTTGGCCTTGCTCATATAGGTATTTATCCTTCCTGATGGACTCAATCAAGGTCTTTGGGCCATCATACTGAATCTTTTGTTTATAAAAGGTTGGAAATACACTCAAAAACCTTTGTATTTTCACCTTTTCATCGTTTATAAACCAAACATCTTTTAACAAACCCAAGAGATTCTTCTCATATTCTTCCATGGTCATGATTCCCAATCTAAGTTCGAAGAAATCCTCCATTTTATTATCATAAAAGTTGTTTGAGGGGTACTCCTTCTGGAAATACTTCTTGAATTGCTTCCAAGTGATCATATTCTCATTAATATGTTCAACTTGATTCAGTTAATCCCACCACATAGAAACTTTCCCATGTAAGTGTTAGGTGGCAATTCTAGCTTCTAGATTGGATGAATAGTTATGAAATTGGAAATATCTCTTGAGTCCAAGCAATCATGCTTCAACATAAACTTCCATTTCTCTTTCACCATCAAAGGATGGTGGCCTAAGCTTCCTCAACTCTCCTTGCAAAATTTCTATCTCATGTCTCCTTCTTTGGTTCCTAACAGGAGAAACCTTTGGACTGCTTAAGGAATATTCAACAAAATAAAAATTTCTCTCTAGGGAAGGAGGTGAGTGGTGTCTATGATCTCTACTAGCACTTCTGGAATAACCCACTCTTCCATGATCATCTCTTATTTCATGACACTTTCCTTCTTCCTCTTACTTTGAGACAATCTTGGCTTGACCTTGCAACTGATTTAAGCTCTACAACACTCGAGCATTTATCTAACTTTTTTCTCTCATCATCCTCTCATTTTCTTCCTTGTAGCTCTGCACTTCTATTTTCAGACTCTTCACAGTTTCTATCAATGTTTCTTTCTCCCCTCGGCCCTTGCATTCGTTGGACTCTGTCTCTTCATTTCCATTTCTGGTATTCTGGAATTCAACCACTTTATCATGGCTAGAGGCTCCCTCACCTTCTTCCATTTCTTCAATACACATTCTGAGTTGATATGCTTAAATCCCTTAATTCTGCAAAATGTGCAAGTGACCATTTTGTCAGAATTAAGCATGTGATAAACAAAATTGTCAATAATGCTACAGGTCCTACTTGTGTTCAAATCATGAGGAATTATATATAAATAATACTTCCATGTTATCCATGGGCCTATACAGAAATCAATTCTACATAGGCGCTTCCTTCAAACCACTTTTCCAAGTGACCAGGGCTCAAAACCATCGGCTAAATCCTTCTTGGTGATTTTCTGTGCTAGAAATACTTTAACTAAGATCGTGTGGTTTAAAATCAATTGAGGGATGATATTGATGGTAAAAAAGAGATCCTGGACTATGGGCTTCGCGAGTTTTGGGATGTCCACACTCTCAAATCTTTCAGAGTGCCAAGTCTCCGTACTGCAGGATCTGTTGCCATGTATCTTGTCCCAATGAACGGCTAGGATTTCCTTTGCAACTCTGAGATTTGGGGATTTCCCAAGAACCTCTATAGAGATATCCTATAGTGTCAAAATACTGGAGGTCCTCTCCTTCCTCCATGTATCACCTGTCAATCAATGGTGGAGATTAACTCCGACCTTCAGGAGTTCTTGACTCAAGCAACCTGCAAATCAAATCCTCCAAAGTACCAAGTCTCCGGACCTTCGGATCTTGCGCCACGTGTCAGAAATAATAAATGGTTGAGATGGGCTCCCTCCTTCGGGCCTTTGGGAGTCCTCAACCCCAACTACTTATGCCTTGAATCCTCTGGAGTGCCAAGTCTATGGACCACATGATCAACTTCCATGTGTTCCCTCCCGATCAACGATGAGGATTTACTCCAGTATTTGGAGCTTTGAGGGTTTCACCTTCATAATACTTTGTTCCCTCAAAATTATGAACTAGTGAACTAAGCACCAAGGGGGTGTTGTGTGGCAGAAAATAAGGCATAGAAACATGTCCCTATCTAATGGTTGACACATTTCATATACTAATTGGAACGAACGGTCTTTGAAAAACATGAAACATGGTGACAAGTGGAAAGCATCAAGTGTCTCCATGTCACCCTAGGTGATGTCATAATTCCACACCACTCTAGTGCCTCATGAATTCAGGACTTCAGAACTTTGTAACTTCTCCACACTACACCACAAATCCTCCAAACGTTGAATGCTTGAATAGGTGGATCTATGGACATGTGTCCTTAAACATGAATGGTCCAGATTTACTTTGGATTTCAGGAATTCATATGTTTTATGTTGATCCCCGAACATTGAGCATTGGTGATCGAATATTTTCTTTGTCTGAAAAAAAGGAAACTTTACCAGAATCTATTGATCCCTGGCCATTGGTCATCGATGATCGAAAATTTTATTTTTTCGAAAAAAGAAGGAAACTTTACTAGAATCCGCCAATCCTTGACCATCATTCATTGGTGATCATAGTTTTTATTTGGTTGATCTTCAAACCTTCACCCAATTTTCTGGCCCTCGACCATCAGTTGTCAGTGATTTTTATTGGCGAACTTCCACACTTAGAATTTTTGACAAAATCATAGGTGAATATGGGTCGTCGATATCCCGACCAAGATGATCTTGATCGTTGATTTTCTCCAACTTTACAAACAATAGAAATGAATAGGAGCTCTGGATGTTCCTCATTTTTCAAATCGTCAAATCAATCCCGGCCGTCAATTTGGTAATTTCGCCAAACTTTGTCCAGCATTATAGCAACCATTAAAATTTGATTTTTTTGACATTCTAATTCGAATTCATCTCCCCAATCAGCCATTCAAGTCCATTAACTTCTTAGACAATATTGGAATCATTCAAACTCAGATCTGTTCATGAATTTAGGGGCTTTCGCTCAAACACTTCCACCATTTTCCCCCAAATTCACACAGACATATAAAATCTATGACAGTGAATCCTCTCAATTCGCACTTGTTCTTGCCCATAACAAACTGGTTCTTGAACTAGAATCTATGGTACCAATTTGTAACATGCATGGACACCCAATCTGGGGAACCCCACTACAATTCTACTATGTTACCAGACTGTAACATACCCAACCTCCCATAGGACAAGCATGCCACACCAAGACCGCACCTCTTGAATGATTTTGAATCTTTGATAACAATTAATTAATAAAGAAGAATGAAATACATACATTCAATGATTAATATTCATACCACAACATAAAAGACATGAGCAATATACCATGCAAAACTTTAACTAGAAATCATGCATATTATAGGTACAATCTTAGTTATAATAATTTGATACACAAAATAAATAAATACACAAGAAAAAGAAACCATAACAAAGAGCACTTATCTTTTATAAAAGAAGACACCAACTGGATGCAGACCAAGGACATTCCACCCAACCATAGACATTGTTGTTCCAAGTCTCAACAACAATGTCACCCCTGAGCCAAAAGAAGACACCAACTGGATGCAGACCAAGGACATTCCACCCAACCATAGACATTGTTGTTCCAAGTCTCAACAACAATGTCACCCCTGAGCCAGGGATATGAACCCACAAGGACAGTTTCAGAGAGTTACCTGGCTTCCCAAACCAATCAGTACTCAAGCTCTCACAAGCTTCTCCAACACTCAGATCAATATAATTACCCACCTCTCTTCTACCCAGCCTACACCACCCAAGAGAATGGATATCCACCCTTGTCTTCCACGCAGTCCCTTAGGAAGTCCCTCTCCTTCTAGGGCTCCAGTGGAATTGATCCAAAATCTCCTTGCTTGGACTCTTAGGACTCACAGCTGTGATCAAAGTTGAACGTGGGCCAATCATCTCAAATGTGTATGCCTCCAATCATGGATGGGTTACACTATCAATCTCTATAGCCAACAACTGTGGTTGTTCTTCAATATTTCATATTCATCTCCCAAGCCAAGACACGAAATGAGGAAAGGTGAGTGAGTGAATGAATGAATGGAGTGCAGACTCCATGAGAGAGGATGAAAAATAAACAATCAGGTGAATGAGCGCGTGAGTTGACAAACAACAACACAAGAATGGGTACAAGAATGAGAGTGAGAGAATGACCAAAATCAATGAGAGAGTTAGCCAACTAGAGAACCCCTTCCACAGACCAGTGATGGTTTTTTGTAATTTGTGGGGATCAAGAACCTCTTTTCCTTCCCCCAAGAGCTCACGTAACTGAATCACCCCCCCCCCCCCACATTACACAAAATGGGTAATATAAAATAAATAACAAAATGGGTAATATAAAATAAATAATCACTTAGCCCCTCAAGCCCCCTTTCTTGTGGAATCATAGCCCCCTATAACTCTATTCCTTGTCCGTCTAGCAGCCAAGGATGTATTTATTATTAATAATGATCAAAACATTACATTTATTAGGCACACTGGCATTTTCATAATTGTTTAGGCACTCTGGCATCTCAACAATGTAACAATACATTATTTAATATGGGGTTTCAGAACCCGGGGTGTTACATCCCCTCCCCCTTATTTTGGCACTGTTCTCAATGCATATACAAAACATGAATCAAAATTTGAAATTTATTCAAAAATCTATTGGTACTCTGCCTGCATGGAATCTTTATGCTCCCAGGTAGCATCTTCAAGACCATAGCAGGTCCACTAAAATTTTACCATCTCTATAACTTGATTACAGAGCATTTTGACCTTTTGTACAGTATTCAGACTAGCTGGACATGAAAGTCTCCCCCTATATCTACCTGAATCAGATGTCGATCAATAACATGGTTAGGATCATGTACATATTTCTTTAGGATGGTGGACTGAGATTCCTCAACTCTCCTTGAAGACTGTCTACCTCATGTCTCCTTCTTTGGTGCCTAACCAAAGACACCTTTGGACTACTTAAGAGATATTCAGAGGCATACAAATTTCTCTCTGAGTAAGGAGGTGATTTGTCTCTATGATATCTACTAGCACTTCTGGAATAACCCACTCTTCCATGATCAATTATTCATTCATGACACTTTCCTTCTTTCTATTTCTTTGATCCATTCTTGGCTTGACATTGCAACCGATTTAAGCTACGTAACACTTGATCATTTATCTGAAATTTTTCTCTCATCAGCCTCTCATTGTCTTCCTTGTAGCTCTGCACTTCTATTTTTAGGCTCTTCACAGTTTCTAGAAATGTTTCTTTCTCCCCTAGGCCCTTATGCCCATTGGACTCTATATCTTCATTTCCAATTCTATTATTCTAGACATTGACCTCTTTATCATGGATGGAGTCTCCGTCATTGTTTAAGGATAAATTCGTGAGTGCGGACACAGACCAATCTCCCC
>CBVK0100300502.1:0-13099 GCA_900067695.1 Picea abies
ATAGAAAAGTTTGAAAATAGATGAAAAAACATCGTTGAGAAAAAAAAATAAAAATTGAACAATTTGAAAATAAGTGAAAAAATGACCATTTAAAAAAACAAAGTGGAAACCTTATGTATCAAAAAATTTAAAATATAAAAAAACCACCTAAAAATGGAGGGGGGTGCTACCGATAGCACCATTTTTAAAAACGGGGTAAAAAACTTGACCCCCCCCAAAACGAGAACTCTGTAGAGTTCTCGTTAAGTTGGTAACTATGTTAATTGAGAAAGAAGGATTACAAAAAAATCTTGATGCCCATTTTATCTACCCAATTTCAGACATCCAATGGATCTCACCCCTTGGCATTGTACCTAAAAAGAATTGTAAGTGGCATATTTGTGTCGATTATCAAGAACTCAACAAATCCACTTTAAAGGATTATTTGCCCCTTCCATTCATTGACCAGGTTTTAGACACATTAGCTAGCAAAAAGTATTTATCTTTTCTTGATGGTTTTAGTGGTTATAAACAAATACAAATTGCACCCGAGGATCAGGACAAGACAACCTTCACATGTCCATGGGGGACATACACTTATAAAGTGTCACCCTTTGGACTGCGTAATGCTCCTGCCACCTTCCAGAGAGAAGTTCTAACTATCTTCTCTGATTTGATCCATGATTGTGTGTTAGTTTATATGGATGATTTCTCTATATATGGTGATACTTTTCTTGAAGCATTGGAGAATGTAGAAAAGGTTTTGATAAGGTGTTAGGAAACTAACCTTGCTTTGAGTGATGATAAATGTTGTATGTTGTAGATTGCATGTATTTTTATTGGCCATTTCATATCTAGTGCTGGAATTCAAGTTGATCCGAAAAATATTGAGATCATATCAAAGCTCACAGTCCCAAAATCTCCAAAAGATGTAAGAAGCGTTTTAGGACATGTTGATTATTATAGAAGATTTATAGAACATTTACAAGAATAATCACCCCTTTATTTAACTTACTCACCAAGGATGCTGACTTTTCTTGGGATGACCATTACCAACATTCTTTTGAAGTACTAAAATAAAAACTTACAGAGGCACCAATTTTGAGGGGACCAAATTGGTCTCTTCCATTCCACATCTCCATTGATGCCTCTGACACAACTCTTGGAGTTGTGTTGGGGTAGCAAGAGAATTAGTCATCCCATGCCATTTACTTCATTATCAAGAACTTATCACCAACCAAATTAAACTATGTCGTCTTCGAAAATGAATTTTTAGCAGTCATGTATGAAATTAATAAATTCAAACACTACATCACTATGTATGAGATCTTCATTCATACCAACCACTTTGCCATTAAGTACTTAAGGAACAAACCTATAACCAATGGTAGAGTGACTAGATGGATTTTTTTGTTGCAGGAGTTTAATATTAAACTATCTTAGATAGACTAGGAAAGACAAATTTCATAGCAGATTTAATTTCTAGAATTCATAATGAAGAACAAGTGACTCATGTAGATGATGATTTACCTGACAAACATTTGTTTTCTATATCTACTAACTCCCCATGGTTTGCAGATGTGGCTAACTATTTAGTTACAGGGAAGCTTCCACAATATCTTTCTCCTAGTGAAAAGAAGAGGATCATCCAATGCAATGCTTCCTATTCTTGGGTAGGAGGGGACCTCTTCCGAACATGACTTGACTTGATTATTAGAATATGTGTCCATGAAGACAAAGTTTTTGATATATTAAAATATTTTCATGACGAGCCATGCGGAGGAAAATTCACTGACTAGAGAACAACATATAAATTTCTTTGTTTAGGATACTGTTGGCCAACCTTCTTCAAGGATTCCAAGTAGTATGTTCAAAGTTGTGACAATTGTCAATGAATGGGCTTCCCAGTATGATTTGACAAGATGCCTTTATAGCCCCAGGTAATGATTGATCCTCTTGAGAAATGGGCTCTGGACTTCATAGGGACAATTGTTCTTGCATTGAAAAAGAAAAGGTATATCTTAGTTTGTATTGATCATGTTACCAAGTGGGTAGAAGCCAAAGAGATTTTTTGTGCTATTGAACAAACAATTGTGATTTTCTATTTGAAGATAGTTTTACCCGTTTTGTTGTGCCAGTAGAAATTGTGACAGATCAAGGAGCATAGTTCACATCAAAGATGGTACAAGCCATCACTGAGAAATATCAAATCAAACACCAGAATTCCTCCCCTTATCATCTGCAAGCCGATGGGCAGGTGGATCCCACAAATAAGTTCCTTGAATCAATTCTAACCAAGTACAACAACATCATGATGACTGGGAAGATTGACTTCTAGAGGCACTGTGGGCCTACAAGACTACATGGAGGAACACAATCGAACACACACCATACAAAATAGTGTATGGAAAACAAGTTCTCCTTCCGATAGAATTTCAAGTGAAGACCTACAGAATGACAACTCAACTAGGTATGGATCTTTTAGAGGCAAAACAACAAAGGATAGTTCAAATAAATGAACTAGATGAGATATGTCAAGACGCCATTCAACATGCCACTCTTGTCCAACAACAGAGAAGTAAGTGACATGACAAGTTCATCCAAAGGATAGTTCAAATAAATGAACTAGATGAGATATGTCAAGACGCCATTCAACATGCCACTCTTGTCCAACAACAGAGAAGTAAGTGACATGACAAGTTCATCCGGAAAAAGCAGTTCAAACCATGTGATTGGGCTCTCCTTTTTTATTCAAATTTAAAAAATTTTAAAGGAAAGTTCACCACATGATGGCTAGGTCCATATGAAGTTGTGAATGTCTTTGACAATGGTTTCGTGAAAATCAAGACCATTGATGGGGAAGGGATTTCCTTCTTGTTCAATGGACATTAACTAAGATTGTATAAGTATCCTGTCATCCGAGAAGAGTTTGTCCAAGTTATTCAAGAACAATATGAAATGGAGGTATTAGGTAGAGAGGATTCTCAACCTGTTGCAACCTCACTTTTATCTCCTTCTTTATGAAATAAAAAGAAAAAAATTATATATAAATAAAAAAGGAAAAAAGTAAAGAAAAAAATTATGTCCTTTTGTGAAAATGAGCTCTATGGCACATTTGGACAATGAATTTGCTTGATAATGAGGTAACTGGCTAGAAAATGTCCCCCACTTTTCTCAATAAAAGTGAGACTATTGACTACATGATATATAAGTTTGGTTTGTCCCAAAACAAGGAAGTTTTTCTATGCCTAATTTCTTAACAATAGTATCAACACAATATGAATTGGGTTTGAGAAAATCCTTCTCATTACAGAGTTTGGGATAACCATCCTTGTTGTCTTGATTACCACAGTTAGCAACCATATATGTTGTAGTTAAAATTTCTTGTGTCATAATCTTCATTAGAGAATAAATTTATACATGAAATATTGTTGTAATCTTGTACTTATAGGGTCCTTCATAATCATTTGTTATGTGCTCGTGTCAATTGATGGGGGATTCCTTAAGGCCCTCCTACTGACTAATCTTGCCCCATCGACTCCAACACATTATCTGGGGTCAAAGCTAGAGACTTCATAGTGCCCTAGAATATGCATACATCAATGGTAAATCTCCTTCTTGTCAATCATGGAGATTCATCAATGCCTCTTGGTTGAAGAATCTTGCAGGTGACTCAACATCAACACATTTATTCGTACATGTCAATATGCACTAAGGAAATTTAGCACTCATTATCATCAATGGTGAGTTGCTTAACATTGGTTAACGACATACCTTAATGGCTAGTAATTCAATGATTTCTCTTCATGTTCGACATTGACACATTTATTCACTTGATGAGAAATGTACCTCGGGTTGGGTTGTGGTTGAAGATTATTTACTTTTATGATATTAGCAATAGTTGCAACAATCAATTTTCCTAAAAGTTCAAAGCAACAACATGTAGTATGGTTTAGATTGGAACAATAACCTTATCCACAATCCATCCTTGTTCCACACAAACACTTATGCTATAGTTATCCTTCAACATTAATGTCTTTAGACTCAATGTTTTGAACATTAGTATCTTTATCAAAAAGATCATTTTTCATCAGCAGTCTTTGCCATTTCATATTGCACAAAATGATAGTCTTTACAATTAACCACCTCATTCTTGTGTAGCATGAAGATAGAAATAAAAGTACAGGTTTGTCGGTCATCTACATAATTTAATTTTGATAACATGGTCAAAATAAATCTTTTAGAACTACATCTGAATTTTGATGATCACATTCAATGTTCAATGCTCTCCCTGTATCTAGTAGTAACTAGATACTTCAACAGAATAATATTGCAAATAAACAACCCTAGATTTCTCCATTTTAACACCAACATCCATGTTCCAGTTATCTTCATAAGGCTACAGGCAGTCCTGTAACAACCAAGAAATCATGTGACCATTGTTCTCAGTTGTCACATGATCCCTATCTCAATCACTATAAGTGTTTTAGCACCCTGCATTTAATTCCAGGTTTATCTCTCAGTTTGAATAAGGATAGTGAGCTTCATAATGAAAGGTCAGGGTTTCCCAAGCAACTCTGAAATCTTATCTTTGACGTCCATATCAGTTTCACTGGTAGCAATAATCGATTTCTTTACTTCGAGATTGGTCTCGAATGTTCAGATTTCATCATCATCTACTCACAATAGTCAATACTAAAATTCTTTTGCAACCAGTTCAAACTCCTCTTTGCAGACATTGTTCCAGCCAAGAATTTGGCTGCATGAAAATCTACAAAGGTAAATTGAGGTAAAGGGTTAATTTTTAATTTTTCCTAAGTTTATCTAAAACATGGTAAGTCATATGAAAAATACCTTACGAGATCTTGATTATCAATTTATGTAACATGTTCTTTTACCCTATCCTCATAATAATTCCCTACCTATACACTTTCGACATGTTGTATATCCACAAACAACCCCTCCACTACCGTCGAGATAGTATGCATGCACGGCCAATAAAAATCCATTCGTTGTCATAATAATCTGATTATTCTCGTTTTGAATCACTAACAAGATTCGAAATGAGCTTCTAGATTGTCTCCCATATTCAATTTCTCAACCTTCTAATACCACCTTCCAATTTAATAATCTTGTATACTTCATCCCACAACTAATCCCACCTAAAGTGTTTCCATCCTCATCCATTTCTAGTAGGAAGATCGTTCAAATAGATTGCTCAGCGGAACTATACATGCCAGAGTTTGCAACACAATGAGGAAGTGTCACACACCCAACCCCCTAAGTACCATTTTAAGGGATAGGGTATACATTTTTTGCCTTCCTATAGCTTCTATGAGTTCCTCGAATAATTGAACAATTTCCTTCTACTCTCTGAGAGCTTTCCAACGACTATAAACTCGTCCAAAATCGAGTTCTGATTCGAAAGTTATGGCTCAATGGCCACGTGGCACCCATGTGGCTCCACCTCATTGATACCATCCCACCTGGCACTGACTTGACCTCAGTCCTCATCCTTTAGCGATGACATGGCCACTAGAGGGGAGATTGCAGGGGATATCTCTCGGTCTTCGCAAATACTGGGCCTTCGACTCTTCATCGTTCTTGTACAAGTCTACAACATTTCCAGAGACTTGAAGTTCCGAAGTCTCGTTTCGCTCCAAAATCTATGGTGGGTATCAATCCACCCTTAGATATGACTGTTGATATTTATCCTCACTTAACACAAGATTTAGACTTGGCAAGGGTCCTACACTAAATTCGTGACCAATCCCACGATGCCATGTGGAACTATCTAGGCACGTTGCATCACCATGGTGTACATGGTCTCGTCCAATCAGAGTTGGACGCTACAATAAGAGGACTTTGACACTTTAGTGCTTCGACACTTAACTCACTCTCCTATATCCTCTAATCTCATGGAGTCTCGTAGTTCTGAAGTTCCAAAATTCCTTGTCACATACTCCAACCTTCGACCTTCGGGATATTCTTACCCCTTGTACCTTACGTTTCCTGGAGTAAGACTTCATCGAAGTGCTTACATTTTCCTCCCAATAGTTGATCGAACGGTTAAGAAAGGATCCCAACGGACCCTCTGATCAATGACTCACATTGCTCCCAAATTATTCCCCCCGATCTAACGATTGGCGGAATTTCACCACTCCAGGATTTCATGACTTTGCATCCCTTACAGGTCTTAACCCATTTAAGTCCTGAAGGTTTACCTACCAGAAAGGTCATAAAGTAGGGATGACTGCTTGATGTCGGTTGATGGTACCACTTACCCTATCCTTCCTCTATGCTTGATCTAACGGTCAATATGAGTCTCGAAGGATCCTTAGACATACGACCCACATTACTTTGCGACTTCAACATTCAGGGATTCCGACTATTTGACACCTTTTTACTCATGGAATGGGTCAACTCCAAATTTGACCGTAGCATATATCCAATGGTCAAGAAAGATCTAGAAAGTTCTTGGATCAACGACTTGCGTTACTTCGTGACCGAAAACTTGGTCAAGGTTTAACGATAAGACATATCCCACGATAGCGGATAAGAAACCGCCAGTTGCCGGTCAAACTCTCTGGTAACCGTGTCAACAGGTTTCCTTCGACAGGATTAGAGTGTTGTGAATTTATAACATCCTAGAGCTCCGAACCTTCGAAGTCCCGAAGCTCAGAAGGCTTAGCTCCCTTTGAGTGTAGTTCAAGGTTCCAGGACCCTGGTCATATGGAACTTTGACAAGCCCTAGAGGGATACACTCTTAAATCTTGCCCAAGATTTGGTTAAGTCCATGGAATCAAACCTGCAGTTACTTGGAAGAATGGTTTGAAGGAAGCGCCTTCCATTTACATGACTCAAATTCTATAATAGGAAAATGGATTTCGAGGGATGGACGAGTTTAGAACAATCCTGTAGAGTCCATCCCGACTCTGTATTTGCATATTTTATCCTTGGACAAACTTTTGGAGGATTAGCACATATATAGATTTTTACATGGGTCACTCATTGTTTGCCCCAAATTAGTTTAAACACCATTACTAACAGTCCTCCTTCGCTAAACAAGATTAAACAAGAAGTCATTAACAAAATGTGATATTCAAATTCTAAATTCACACTTATCGGGCCGCGAGGCCATCAAAGTTACTATTTTTACCATTCAACAAGATAATTACATGAAACTATGCAAGGAATGCACCAAACTTGTCATCCTACAACCACCCAGATGCATGAGATTACAAATGAAAACAAACCTTATTACCATTAATCATGCAATGCACATCTCTAACACAATCACATACATCCAATCATGCATTTCAATTCAATTACATAGAATATGTGAAATACTTATATGTATTGTAAGTTAGAGCTACCAAATTGACTGTGGGTGTTCACTTTTCCACCCAACCATAGGCTCAGAGGCATTCACTCTTAGCACTATGGCCACCCCCATGCCAAGCCATGATATCACTAGGGGAACTTATGCAAATATCTCAGAGATCCTCTCTTTGTCAATGCCTCTACGAGGTTTAACAGGTGCTCTCTCAGCATCAAGCTCGCGACCTTCTTCTCAGGTCAAGTTTTCGGGATTCTCTTTCCAAACTTAAGAACAGTATCGAGGAGGTTACACTCCTCCACCTCTCTGGTAGTAGTAAAAGTCTCCCTTCTTCCCCACTGAGCTCAAGGCCTCCATGAGGTTTATCAGATGTATTCCCAGCTGGATTTCCTATGTGCAAGAGAGTCCCTTCACAGCTACACTATCCCTCGACGCTCTCTCCTTCTAGTACCGGTTTCTTTCTAGCAAGCACCAAGTTTGTGACCCTCTTTTTCTCCAGTTTCGGTTTTGGGTCTTCTATGCTCTAATTCAGAACTCTTCCACAAGTTCTCTGGTCTTTCTATTGCACACTCTAGTGCATTCCTTTCAGCGATTCTCTTCCTTAGATACCAAATTCCTCCTTTGGTTCTCTCCAGTAACCATAACAACTTAATTCTTCAATTCTTTTTCTGAGTTGGAGAGCCTCACGCTCTCTTCCTCTTTTTGAATTTTATCCCTTTTTTCTCTTGCACATCCTCTCCCTTTTTCCCTAGGGAGGTTCTGGACCTATCATGTTCCTTCTATCAGAAGGAACTTGGGTCAATCTAGGCCTGCAGGAAACTATGTTCTGTGGTACTTCGGGTTGACAGTTCTCTATATACTCAGCCAGACCTTTCATTCTTCCATTCATTAGGGTAGTTTATTGTTCAACAACTAGTCCTTCTTTAATTAACTAATTTTTCTTTGGGATCAGGATGAGGCTTATTATTTCAGTAAGGATAA
Source organism: Picea abies (assembly GCA_900067695.1). Taxonomy (NCBI): domain Eukaryota; kingdom Viridiplantae; phylum Streptophyta; class Pinopsida; order Pinales; family Pinaceae; genus Picea; species Picea abies. The sequence goes on from CBVK0100300502.1 coordinate 8,300, forward strand.
TTTGGGTCATTTGACATAATGAACACTCTCTACAGTTTCCTCACTCTTTCCTCTAGTGATACCATGGCCAGTACTTCAAGGCTTCACCCCCATAGTTAATAGTTGGAAATCTAAAAAAATACATTTACATTGTTCACATTCCATAGCATGGTAATCCTAATTAAAGATTAATTACAAGGTGGGGGAAACAAGGGTATTACAAGAGCACTAGGTATCAAATCAATGGGATGTTTGACTTAAGAATGCATAGGCACCCCTATAGGTGAAGTTAATAGGTCTCTTTATCCCTCTAAAATATTTTCCGCTTGTTTCTGCTATGTAGAGATACCCTTTGTTGAATTTGTGGTGGTCGTAGTGACCTTTCATTCCCCTTCTGACTCAACCATGAAGAGGGAAAACTTCATAGTTCGTGAGATCACTTTTTGGCACTATTTTTCCAAGATCAATGAAATTCATAACTACCTTGGTACCCAGTAAGGATGAACCCCTGGAGTGATAATGATACTATGGGTTCAAGACTCATAAAAAACATGATGTTTCCACATATAATATTGTCCTAAAAGAACATCACAAACTTTGAGTTAGGCAATATCACATAGTACCTCATCTATGAAGGGATTGATGCCATAGGACAAGCAATTTTGTTGGCTAGAACTGTTGGTTGATGTGAAGGTCTCATCCCTAGCTCAACTAAACAATGGTTTATGGTTGGTGGTGTGGCATTGTCAGTAGCTTCAATCTCTTGATGACCTTGGTGGATATTAGGTTCTTATGGATCCCACTATCAACAATGAAATGCAGTGGGGTTCCCTTCACCCATATCTATGAATGGAAGAGGTGCTCCCATTCCTCGAGCTCATTCGACTTGGCTAGTTGGAACTTCACGATTGTGATGGTAGCACTAGGTTTCACATCGATGATCCTCTTTCTCTTCTACCTCTCTGAATCAAAGTTTGAGTCAGGGTTTGACTCTTTTTCTTTAACCTCAACCAATAGTGACTATTTTGAGCGACATTCATCAATGTTGTGCTAGGGGTTTTTGTGGAACTGACACCACTTTCTAGTGTTCTTATTCATCTTCCCATTACCCTTCTTTTCATGTGGCTTGGAATGTCTCTCTTGAGGTTGAAATTCCTTTCTCTATCCTTTGTTTTGTGAGTTAGGTCCACCTTTTCCATGCTTCTTTTGTTGCATATTTGCAAACCCAAACACCCATTTATTTCGCTTCTTAAATTTCTACTTGATTTTGATAGCATATCAATAAACAAATCCCAGTGAGGAAATGTCTAAGAAATTCTTCTTCATTTGGATGTACCTATGCAGGCCACTGTAGTACGTCAAAATCGGGTGTCACTTAGAGTCTCTCATACACAAATTTGAGCATGAGGTATGGAATATGTTAGTATACTTCGACAATGTCTGGTCTCTTTTCTGACACTGAGTCATCCATCTCATGTAATGGTCATCATTGTTTCCGACAGGGTATAACTCCTCCTTGAGTGCATAAAAAAGGATTCCCAAGTGGAACCTATCCTAAATTCCATAGATTGATCTTTGTTATGTCTCTCCCAGTAACATTCCCACCAATATTCAACACGGGGGAAGTATTTAAGGAGAGTGAAGGTGATCTTTTCTGTGTTGGAATTTTTTTGAATAGAGTAATACCCTTCTAACATATTCAACCATTTATCTAAATAATTTCCATCTATTTGTCCTTCAAAAAGGGGATATCAAAATTAACTTGTACCTTTAAGGGTTTTCTAGCTCCAAAATTCCCTCTTGTTGAAGGTGCTTTGCATATTGGCGATAGTCATCGAAGGATTTACGAAAATTTATCCATCATCTTGTTCCATTTTCACGTGAGGGTTTCTTTGAGAAACATTTTGAAAGGATATCCTACTCTTTCATCTCTCTTTTCTTCTTCCATGAGAGGTTGCTTGGGTTGGTGAGAGTGGTTGTCCCCAAGTGAAACTAGCTCAAGACCAAACTCTCTATACTCTGACCTCGTCGGGAACATGCACTGAGAAATAACAAGAAGACTGCTCTGAAACCATTGATCCAAATTATATTGAGAGTGAAATGAGATAAAAACAAAAATATAACAAAGAACATGAAAATGCAGTGAAACACAAGGGAGGAAACTCTGAGGTCTAGAGGCAATTGGTGAATTTTTACAAAGACAAGTGTCTTTTGTGTGTTTGATATAAATGTTGTGTCATTCTTTATGTATTTTATATTATGGGTTTTCTTGTATATGTTGTGTGTGTATATTTGTTGTTATTCCAGATAATTTTGTGCATTTGCAGAGAATTTTAGTGAGTTAAATTGGTATCAGAGTTGAAATTTTAATGTAACATAGCCCAACTTGGAGCTGCAGATGCTATAATGGGGTATCAGAGCTCTAGTTTCAAAACTGATCCTTCATGGGCCGAGTTAACAAAGTGTTGAAGTAAAATTTTGCAGAAAAATTAATTTCAGTGAAAGTCTACAATTCGTTTGATAATATTATTGCAGTGAAATCAAAGGAATTTCACGAGAAAATGGGGAGAATCGAGCCCAAGAATTTAAAATAAGAATTTACAATCTCTAATTTGGGAAAATTCAGACTTGTACATGACTGATTTTGGATTTTACAGAGTGCCCATGGCACCCATGATGAAATTGGGAGAAATTGGGCAAAAGCCCCAATTTTTGCAACATAAATTTGAAGGAATTCGACAAGAAAGGATCATAATTATTGTGTTGAGGTTGAATTGATGGTTATAGAGAAGGAACGGGAAGGAATGAGACTTATTTATATTAATTACAAATCTCTAATGGTGATCGAAGAAAGAATTCGAAATTAAGTATTCTGGGCATAATTGGAAAAATGAGAAATTTGGGAAAATTTGAATTTTTTTTTACTATTTTTCCATATGCTGATGTCAGCATGATGTGGGGGCCATGTATACGTAGTGGAAGGGTGACATGTATTGACATGGTGGCATATACACAGTGATAGTGGCAGAGGTGGAAGGCAACATGAAGCTACGGTGGTAGAGCCTACCCGTGCTGTGAAATCGTGAGTCAAACGTGTGGAACCATGTCACGAGGGGGTTGTGGAAACCTCTAGGGGGAGGCGGGGGGGGGGGTTGTGGAAACCTCTAGGGGGAGGCACAGTAGATCAAATGCCAAAACGTTACTACATATAATATCAATGGTATTCTTTGTGGAACCCCCCCTTTGTTAATGTTCGGTGGCACAGGGGGGGCCGTGATGCAATGGTGACCGTTGATCATTGTCGACACCCTCTGCACCTCAACCATTGGATTTAAACGACGTGAAAATTCATTTTCCAAGGATAATGGGTGTGGTATGTATCCCACCCATTCCCATGACCAAATAAAAATGTGCCACATTGTATCCAAGGACCCGTGGGGCCCAAAAAATAAAATGTACAGGTCAGTGTTGGGGAAAGTGATGAAACTAGGAGAAAATGGTCAACGAGGCTAGTTGAAGGTGGCAAGGAGATAACATGTTGTACTTTTAGAGGCTCCAGGTGGAATAGTATTCCATTTTAGTATCCCATTCTGTGACGTTTACATAAATTTTTCAGAAATTAATACAAATTACTGGAAAATTACAGTGATTTCCATGTCATGTTTTTGCAGGCCATTTTCGAAGGCCTAATCAATGTTTCTAGCAACTCGAAAACCACGAGAACAAAATATACCAAGGTACATTGTGTCTCTAAAACTCAAATAATATATCTCGGGGAGAGATTTTGGATGATGTAAATGGTTTGTCAAATGAATCTTGAAGGAGAGAGTTACAGGCCAAACAATGCAAGGTAAATTTTGAGTCCTAGTTAACTTCTGAGGGTCGTAACTTCCTACTCCAAAATTGGATTGGGAAAGAGTAGTAGTATACAAAAAATATTGAGTCATAGAAGATAAATTTGGACTGAAAACATAAATCTTGGCACCTAAAAATGCACGGGATGACTTATAAGGCAATCGTAGCATTCAAAGCTAAAAATATAAATTGGCCTGAAACTTCAGCAGGTTGTATCTAGAATCCTAAAGCTTAGATGAAGGTGAAACTTGGCCAGAATGACTAAATATGGTCATGAAGAAACCCAATGAGGTCCTATAAAAATTTCAAAGGAGCAGGTGCGAGGATGCATAAGCACAGTTAAAAATTGCACATGGTTGAGGGATATGTCGAAGGAGTAAATGGGTAATATTCAAATGACCATAACTTCTTGCTTAAGACTTAGAATTGAGAAAGGAAGAGTAATTGGAAAGGTATTGGAAAGAGGAGTCCATTTAATCACTTAGAAATGTGAATTGTGATGTATAATTCATAGAGAAACATAAATAATATATCTGGTGTATTTACAGGGTAGAATGGTGCATAAATTATCATATTTGTTATTTTATTTTAGTCTAACAAATACTATTTCCTGCACATTTTGTAGATTTAACAAAAAATAAATCATAACAGGATCAACACAGAGATCAGAAGCATGGAACATGCACAGTGAACCTACAACCATGAATATGAGGTCATAGGGTTGTATGTCAGCATGGATAATGATGGTAGAAAATCCAATGTTCATAGAGAAGACAAGGGGGATATAATGAAGTTGGTAGAGACCATAAAGAATGTGCAAAAATATGTCCAAATATATAAAGATAATAATGAGAGGCTTATGAAAGAAAAACACTAGTACATATGACCAAATTTGCGATGGTTTTTTGTTGATATTGCCACACTTATCCGTCGCAATTTCCACGAAAGCCGAGACTTTTTTTCGTC
>CBVK0100300503.1:0-13099 GCA_900067695.1 Picea abies
ATGTGTATAAGAGACAGTCCTTGGGGAAAGGTGCTCTACCCTTTGTTTGGCTATCTAGCCTAGGGTTTGCTTCCAGAATGATTCTATGTCAAGGTTAAGGTGCTTGGAGGGTGGCTTCGGCCTATGGTTGGATGACAAGGGTATTGTCAATGGTAAAATGAGGACAATATTTCATATTCTAACAAGGTGCACTAGTGTTATTTCTGGGGATGGGATTTCATCGACGTTGATGATTTCTGGCAGCTATTCTTCACCTTCTTCCGCCTGTACTCATGACCTGGTCTAAACTCTAGTTTTCCTGGCAGGTTGGCTCACTTCTTCTTGCTTGGGTGGTGCCCTAGTGGTGAATGTCGACCGTTTGTTGGGTTCAAATGATCTATGTGACCTATGTGAACTCTCTCTATGCTTTGTGTCCTTTATTTCTCTTTGTCTGCTCTTCTTTTGCGAATAGACGGTTTGCTCCCGCGTTTGTGTGTTGTATGGGTTTTCCATGAAGCTTGTCGATGACACTTCCTTCATTATGGGTCTGTCTCGTTGTATGGGTTTTCCATGAAGCTTGTCGATGACACTTCCTTCATTATGGGTTTTAATGCACCTTAACTACGGGTTCAATTCATCTCTGGTGGTTTAGTACTTTTCATTACTCTGCCTTGTCATCTCTCACTGGTGTGTTTTAATGTGGCGTCCCATCGGTTCTTGTCATCCTTTAATTCTGCCTATTGTTGTCATGTCATCCTGCTTTTGCCGACTTTCTTTTTCCCACTTGTTTCCCTTTGTATGTGATTGTTTTGCTTCTCCTCATAGAGTTTGTGATTCTAAATGTGCATGTTCTTTCTTTTTCCGGTGCACTGTGCCCCTTTTGGTTCTTTTCCTTTTTGTTCTTTTCCAATATACTGGTTTTTTTTTTTACTACGCGGTGGGTTGTCAACTGTCCTTGTATAGCTTCAGTCGGCTCCCATTGATCATACCTCTTAGTTATCTACCTTCTAAATCTCTTAAATGTACGGCTCCTCCATCTGTGACATATGGTCCTAACCAATGCATTATGAGCTTTCTCGGGTGCTGAAACGATTTGTTGTCATACATCAGTACTAGATCCCCTTCCTTGAACGTTTTCTTCTTGATATGTCTATCATGCCAAGCTTTATCTCTTACTTTCTGAACTTGTTGGTGGAATCCTACTAGGATCCGCTCTTCCTCCATGGTCATTAACTGATTCAGTCTCTCTTGTACTATGCCTCATTCTGTCATTTGAGTCATTGTTGCTACACGCAAGCTTGGTACTAGAAATTCTAGTGGCACCACTGCTTCTTGGTCGTAAACTAGTTTAAATGGTGTGTGCCCTGTCAATATTTTTCACATAGTCCTATATTCCCATAATACTGATGGTACTTTGAGATCCCAGTCGTTCGTGTTGACATACAAATCTTTGTTAGTGTGTTCTCCAAGATTTTTTTGAATGCTTCCACTATGCCATTCACCTATGGGTGATATGGTGTGCTCTTCTGGTGATGGACTTCAAACTCTTCAGTCATAGTGCTGATGGTGTTGTTTATGAAGTGCATTCCTTGATCGCTCATCAAAATTCTTGGGCACCCAAATAGTGCACTGATTACTTGGGCACCTAAATAGTGCACTGATGTTTCTACACTGCAATCCTTCACTAGTGCGGCTTCCACCCATCTTGTTAGGTATTCTGTCACAGTGATAATGTACCTTGCTCCTGTTCTTTTTGTTGGTGGGTTGATTGGTGCCATAAAGTCTATTTCCCATTTATTGAATGCCTGTAATGTTACTTATGGTTGTAATGGCATATCGTCCCTTATGTTGGGTTTGCCTACCCTTTGACAGATGTCGCATCTTTGACAGTACTCCTTCGAATCTCTGTGAATCGTTGGCCACCATAGTCCTGTGCACAATACCTTCTCAATGGTAGTTTTGCCTGCATAATGTCCTCCTGCTATTCCTTCATGAGATTTTTCTAAGACTCTTGGTATTTCGTGCTCTAATACATACCTTCACAAGATGCTATCTATGCCCATCTTATATAGGTGTTCTACGATCAATTGATAGTCGACGGCATGGAATACCAGGTTTTCTTCTGCGTGGTATTATACTCTTGGGGTGCATTACCTGTGCTTAAGTACTGAATGATATCTGTGAAGTATTCATCAGTGATTTGAACTGAGAATAGTTGTGAATCTAGAAAGTTGACTTCTAAATTCATAGGTTCTTCTCTGTTTGTGACCCTTGATATGTGGTCAGGTCCTGCATTCAAATTTCCTAGTTTGACGATGACTTCAAAGTCAAATTATTGAAATAAGAGTAGCCATTGACAAATTCTACCCCCCAACACTGGCTTGTTGACTAGATATTTCAGGGCTGAGTGATCTATGAACATCTTAAAGTGTTTCTCCAATAAGTAATGTCTGAACTTTTGCAGTGCATATACCATAGCTAGCCCTTCTCTCTCTGTCGTGTTATAGTTATGTTTTGAGTCTGATAGCTTCCGGTTCGCAAATGCTATCAGGTGATCCAAGTCCCCCACTCTTGTATGTGCCAAGATAGCTCCAAGTGTTATGGTTTATGCATCTACATGTACGTGAAATGTCTTCTCCCAATATGGAAAGACTAATATCGGTGCGGTGACCATGTTTTCTTGTAGGGTATCCAAACCGTGTTGACACTTGTCGTTCCACTGAAACTTTGTATCCTTTCTTAGCATCTTTTCCATCGGTGCAGTAATTTGTGCATATCCTTTGATAAATTTCATGTATTAATCTGTGTGTCCCAACGTCGCTCTTAGTTGATGGACTGTTTTCGGTGTTGGTAGGTTAACAATGACTGTGATCTTTGTGGGATCTACGAGTAAACCTTGTTTGCATGCTATATGGCCCACTAGTATCCCAAACAGTGTTCCAAATATGAATTTTTTTATATTTAGTGATATCTGACACTGTCTGCATCTTTTCAACATTAGTCATAAGACTTCTACATGGTCTTTCAACAAACTGTATACTGTCCAATCATCCAGGTATACTTCGAGAAACTGGTGGATGAATTCCTTAAATGCTGCAATGACTAATCTAGAAAAGATTATTGGTGCATTCTTCAATCCAAATGTCATGATTGTGTACTGATACAATCCCCATTCTATCAAAAACGTGGTCTTGTATCTGTCTTCTTGTGCTATCTTGATCTGATGGTAGCCTGAGAATCCATCGGTGAATGAGTAGGCTTCATGTCCTCCTACATTCTCTAACACTTCATCTATGAAAGGTGTAGGGAATCGGTCGTGTAGGCATACATCGTTCAACCTCCTCAAGTCGACGCATATCCTGATCCCTCCTTGTTTCTTTTCCTATACTACCGTTAGGCTTATCCATTTTGATTCTTTGACCAGTTCTATGATGTCGGCTTCTAGCATCCTGTCGATCTCAGCTTTGAATTTTTGCTTATATATGGGATCCAGTCTATATGGTCATTGTCTGATCGATCTCGCTTCTGGTATGAATGGTATCTTCATTTCTCCTATCTCTCCTGCAATACCCTTCATATCTGCAAATGTTGTGGGGAACAAGTCGTTGTATTCGTGCAATAACTCTGTTATGCTTTCCACTGTTTGTTAATCCCAGTAATCTCCAATGCTAGCCATTTTGGGATGCTCGGTTGTCCCAATGTTGACTTTCTTTACTTTAATCGGCATGAAAATGACTTCAAATTCTATGGGTGGCCCTTCCACATCTCTTTCCCCTTCTGCTTCTTCAATCTGGATATCGCGCGGATCATCTTTATCCGTTGCTTCTTCTTGCACATGGTAACATAACAACAGTTCCTTGATTGTCTATTTATTTCATTGTTTCTCTTCTGTGATACATTATATTTCTGGTGCTTGGATGAATATCACTCCTCTTATCTTCTTAAGAGTAGCATCTATGTTGGGGTTCTCATGCTCGAATGAGAAGGTGACTGTAAAATTATTGTTGCAATATCATCCAGATCGTAGTTCCTTTGCACAATTCCTGGTTTGTATACCAATTTGCTAGTATACCCTTGAGAATGTGTATAAAATGATGAGGCCATTCCTCTGGAGGTGTTATTTTCCATAGCGTTCTACACTCCTCCAAGTGCTCTGTTGGTTCTCTTTGTCCATCATACTTCTATTATTTGTTGTTTTTATGTTCTGTGTCGAACCTTATGTGCAGTAACCGATTACATTGGTACCAGTATGCGATTGTTTCTTTGTGTGCGCCCCACCATCTTGCAGGTGTGGCCTTGAGTGTTAGATCAAGTTCTAACAATCTTTGGTTCTCTAAGAATTCATCTTCATACTATGCTAAGAATGTTTCCAAATCGTTTACCTCATGGAAACTGGGTGGTTCTCTGATTTTTGTGCCTACCCATCTTACTGCGCAGTCTATTATTGCACATCTCCTCATGGATACTTCGTGTAGCCTTTGTTGGCAGTTCTCTAAACCAGTATTTGAATCTGTTGCACACGAAGTGATGCTCCACCAACTGAGTATCATGTCTGCAGTTGGGTTGACGTAATCCTCATCACGCGTAGTTGTTCTATACAACTGGTCGATTTCCTCTAGGTCAAAACAAGTAGGTTCTATGAACCTCTCCCCTTCTTATGGGTCTAACAGCACAATGACCCTGTATTCTCCTGACTCAAATGTCAGTTTTTTGGTCTTCAAGTTGATTATGGTCTGGTTTTCAAATGCCTAATCCAGACCAAACAACGTTGGGTATGGTGTTGTGTCGTCCACTATTTCGATGAATTAAAATTATGCTTTAGTGCACACTCCATATAGGTCTACTATCACTCCTTTCAGTCTACCTATTGGGAGGACTCGGTGTTGGTTTTCTAGTTTCAATTGAACAGGTGAGTATCTTAATGTGGGCTCTCCCATGCATTGTCACGTCTTCTTTGGTAGTACATTAACTTCAGATCCTAGATCTAGTATAATGTCTTCCATATTGAAATCTCCAATGTTGGCATTCAGTCTAAATTCCCTACTTGTTCTTCTTCTTGTGTGTAGGTGATTGACTATTTTTGGTTCTAGTTTTCCTTCTGTCTCGATGCTACATTTTTCTAGTATGTTTTGCAATATTTTCACAGATGTTGGATCACTTAATACCTTTACACATGATTGAAAAAAGCATTTGATTGTATTTACTTGTCCCATAGACTATATTTCACTGGTATGATCCAATAACAAAGGCATTTCATATTCGGGTGTTTCCTTGCTTTGTTGTGCAGTTGAATTTGTCGTAATATCTTCCTTCTGAAATTCTTGTCGGGCTTGCTTAAATATATCCTTTTCCTTCTGTGTGTTGAACTACTTCCTTGGTTCAGTGTTCTTTTTCACTGATTGATTTTGTGTTGGTGCTTGTCGAACAGAGTCATCCCCTATTCTAGCTCCTCCACAAGTAACTATATTGATGTTTCATCCTTCATCCCTTCCTTCGGTGGAAATCCACTGAACATTCTGGTTGGTCTCATTCCTCTTTTCTTGAATCTTTACTAGTAGTGTCAGACATTATTCTGTATGATGGTCCAATGCGCGACAATACATACAAGTTGCTTTTGGAAGTGGACATTCCCTTACATAATGTCCCATTTGTTGACAATTGTGACACACCACTAGTCCTCTACCTTGTTCAAAACCTCCTCTTTCTCATCCTCCACCTCTGTAGCCTGCCTTATCTCCTATCGGGGCATTATACTAAAGTGCTTGATTATACTATGTGGTATTGTACCAAGGTTGTGTTGCATTGTACTGTGGCTACGCGTTATTGTATGGTTGCTATGTAGTATTATACTGTTGTTGCGCAATGTTGTAGGGAGTTGGAGCTGGGTTAAACTATGGTGCAACTTGTCTTGTCATCATTTCTGCTTGCACTCTATATGTATCTGATGTCCCTTCTCGCATCAACTCCATAGTTCTACAATACTTTTCATCGTGGCCCACTGACTTGCAAAAGGTGCAGTATGAATTCTTTAGAATTGTCTGGTATTTCTACATCATTGGGCAGTGATAGGGGTCGTGACCATGTTTCTTACAAACTTCACACCATTGTCCTCCCATGGGTAACAGGTTTGGCATTCCTGTTGCCATATACTGTGCGAATGTTGGACATTCATTGTTTTGGTGTCCTTCTGTCCTACATGTGGTACACCAAACAACTTCTTGTCTGTCTTTGTTCTTATTCTGTGTAGGTGATTGACTATCTTTGGTTCTAGTTTTCCTTTCGTCTCGATACTACATTTTTCTCGTATGTTTTGCAATATTTTCATAGATGATGGATCACTTAATACCTTTACACATGATTGAAAAAAACCTTTGATTGTACTTACTTGTCCCATGGAATGTATTTCGCTGGTATGATCCAATAACGGAGGCATTTTGTATTATGGTGCTTCCTTGCTTTGTTGCATAGATGAAGTTGTCACAATATCTTCCTTCTTAAATTCTTGTCAGGCTTGCTTAAATATCTCATTTTACTTCTATGTGTCGAACTACTTCCTTGGTTCGTCGGTCTTTTTCACCCATTGATTTTGTGTTGGCTCTTGTCGAACAGTGTCGTCCCATGTTTTAGCTCCTCCATGAGTAACTATATTAATGTCCAGTCCTTCATCCCTTGCTTCATCGAAAATCCACTGAACATTCTAGTTGTTCTGGTTCCTCTTTTCCTGGATCTTTACTAGTAGTGTCAGACATTCTTCTGCATCGTGGTCCAATGAGCGACAATACATACAAGTTGTTGGTGGAAGTGGACATTCCCTTGCATAATTCTTCTGCATCGTGGTCCAATGAGCGATAATACATACAAGTTGTTGGTGGAAGTGGACATTCCCTTGCATAATGTCCCAGTTGTTGACAATTGTGACACACTACTAGTCCTCTACCTCATTTGAAACCTCCCTTGCTCATCCTCCACCTCTGTATCCTACTCTATCTCCTCTCGACACGTTATATTGAGGTGCTTGATTATATTGTGCAGTATTGTATTGAGGTTGTGTTGCATTGTATTGTGGTTGCGCATTATTGTATGGTTGTTCTGCAGTATTATACTGATGTTGCACAGTATTGTATGGAGTTGGAGTTGGGTTAAACTGTGGTGTGGCTTGCCCTGTCATCATTTATGCCTGCACTCTATATGCATCTGATGTCCTTTCACACATCAACTCCATAGTTCTACAATCTTTGTCATCGTGGCCCACTGACATGCAAAAGTTGTAGTATGAATTCTTTGGAACTGTCTAGTACTTATGCATCATCGAGCAATGATAGGGGTCATGACACTGTGTCTTACAAACTTCACACCATGGTCCTCCTATTGGTAACGGGTTTGGCATCCCTGCTGCCATATACTGCACGAATGTTGGACATTCGTTCTTGTGGTGTCCTTCTGTCCTACATGTGTTACACAAAACAGCTTCTCGTTTGTCTTTGTTTTTATTATGGTTTAGTTGAAACGTTAAATTCTTCAGGTTCTCCTTTAGTTCTTCAATAGTTTGGTCTGTTTGCTAGTACTGGTTTTCTTCCAGTTGCGAGGCTGCCTGCAGAGCCTCTGCCTATGTCTGGAAATTTTGTTGTCGCAATGTATATTTTAAATGTGGAAGTAGTGAATTGACAAACAAGTATCTATGTTGCATCTTAGTCATGAGATATTTTAACTTTCCCTTCAATCGCTTGAATCTCTTATTGATATCCCATACATACTCTCCTGGTTTTTGTATTATTTCAATCATCTCATTCATATATTGATATTCTAAACCTGGCTTCTAGAATTCATTTATCAGTAACTTCTTAATGTCTTCCAGTGTTATTGTCATCCCAGGGGCACTGTTTGCGTCTAAACTCATGTACCATTCTAGTGAGTAGTCTCTTAGCATAATCGCTAACTGCACAAGTTTGGTATCTTCATCAGTGATCTGTTTTTATTCCCATATATTTTCATAAATAAGCAAGTGTTTCTCTAGGTCTTTTGTTGCTTCTCCTCGAAATTATGGTAAACTGATGGTGGGATCATGTCCTTCCCTTCCAAATGATGAACTACTACCTCCACATGGTGTAGATACTTGACTAGTGTTGCCTGAACTGGCTCCTCCAGTTGTTGTTCCTTGTGTGATTGTACTTCTTGTTGTCTAAATGCTTCTGAACTTTGGTTTTCTAAATGGTGGTGTTCTCTTTGGTGTATTAGTCGCACATGGCTTTATGGGTTCCACACTAACATTGATATGGATCGGATTGCTACCTTCTCTCCTCATTCTTGGACCTCTCATCTTCTTCTCATATGTTGCACGTGGGATTTCCCCAATCTGCTCCACATTCCAGAGATCATATACCTCTTCCTCATAACTTGTCAAGCCTTCCCTCATAGTTATGGCTCTCTTCTTGGTATTCACCTTGTATTGGTAGGGTACTCCACTACATGTGTTTCCAGCTGTCGCCATGATCTGCTTGATCTGTTTGTTGTCAATCATGATTGGGTCCAAGGGTCATTCCTGCTTTCCCTTATCCTTTCCTCCTTCCATTCCTCCTCTTCCTATCAGTGCTTCCCCCCTTCCCCCATGCACACAGGGAAGTTTAGTTGTCTGACTCCATTATCATTACACCTTTGTTATACAGTAGTATCTTAATAGAAGTATACATCGATCGAATGTACCTTCCTCAGGGTCCACGTAGAAACTCTTGTTCCGTTGCACTATACGACTTCATTGTGTCAACTGAAAACTCTGTTATAAAACCTGCCACAATATTGTCAAGCCAAAAGTCTACTACGCGGGTGAACTTGTTGTTCACCTGCTAAAGTTGTTCAATCTATATTGGGGTCCATTCTATATCTCGAATCTAGTTCGTTGCATGGTTATCCTTCAACCTAAGTATCCACTCATGTAATAGATGCGGAAAATCACAGAAAAATACTTTGTGTAAATCAGTAAAAACATATTTCTCAAGATATTTATGAGGTGTTAGTCTAAGGTTTCTATTGTATTTATGTGCAAACTCTAGCTCCTTAGTTCTTAGCCAATTTTCAATCTCTATTTTTGTGGGATTCCACAGCCTCAACATTCCCTGCTAATGGCTCATTGGTCTCTTCCATAACCTTTTCTAGATCTGCCTCTGACATATCTTCGACTTATCTCCTCTACTCAATCCTCTCTTGTTCCTACCAACGGGAACAGAACCATTTGTTGTTTACTCTTATTCTTCTATCCTGTCTGATTGTATTGACCTAAGGTTCATGTCTGTTCAGGTTTCCAACAAAGCCTCTAAATGTATCGGACCTCCTGGTAAACCAGAAGGCAATGTAGCACACAGAATGCACTACATAGTCTCACCCGAGATAGCTTTAATGGGTGGCTGTAAGAATCGGGTGTTTACAGCCTAGGATTGAGTGTGAGATAAGCCAGCTAAATATTGAACCATTATTATGGCTTGTCAATGCAACATATCGCTATTCATGACTTATGCAGTAGATCCATAGGCTTGTTCCCTTAATATCGCAAAATCACTTAAACAAGCAATAGAATAACTCATTCATTCAAAATAATAATCACTGCTTCAGAAAATAAGATATGCAAACATTCATCACACAACATAGATGTTACTGTGGTTCACCCACTCCTAGGGCTACATCCACAAATATTTGGCTCTTGGCTCTTTTATTATATTATGTTTGCATCTACAGTGTCGCGTGCTTACAACTCTTCTTAGTCGGGTGAGATCTTAGATGAGGCAGACTAGATCACACCAGGCTCCACATCCTGCGACCTAATCCTCAAGACCTACCCTCCATCATACTCTCTAGCTCAAAAACTTACATAAAATAGGTCTTACATCAAACCATTACATATCACATCAACTCATGCATAACTACAATAGCATAATAATCCTTTGGAGCAAACCCCTTATGATACCTAAGTATCTATATTTATACATTTCAGGCTCTTCAGTTATTTACAATACCTTACCAAAACCCTAACCCTATCATCATTAGGTCTTCCTCCCATGTGTGCATGTTGTTATTCCTTCCAGATTTTTCTTTCCTTGCATGCACGTGTGTTGTTCTTCCTTCCAGATGTTGCTTCACTCATGCATGCTTTTTTTCCCAAAAACACCATGCTTTTCCACTTTGTCCTCTGACTTGCCTCCAATAGGCGGGACCATTTGTTGGTTACTCTTATTATTCTGTCATGGCTGAGTTTATTGACCCAGGGTTCATGTCTGTTCAGATTTCCAACAAAGCCTCTAAAACTATCGGCCCTCCTGGTAAACCAGAAGGCAATGTAGCACACGGAATGCACTGGGCAGTCTCACCCAAGATAGCTTTAATGGGTGGTTGTAAGACTCAAGTGTTTACAGCCTAGGATTGAGTGTGAGATAAGCCAACTAAATATTGAACCATTATTATGACTTGTCAATGCAACATATTGTTATTCACTACTTATGTAGTAGATCCATAGGCTTATTCCCTTAATATTGCAAAAGCACTTAAACAAGCAATAGAATAACTCATTCATTCAACAAAATAATAATTGCTTCAGACAATAAGATATGAAAACATTCATCACACAACACATATTTTACCGTGGTTCACCCCCTCTTGGGGCTACGTCCACAAAGATTTGGCTCTCATCTCTTTTATTATATTATGTTCGCATCTACAACGTCGCGCACTTACAACTCTTCTCAATCGGGTGAGATCTTAGATGAGGTGGACTAGATTGCACCAGGATCCACAGCCTGCGACCTAACCCTCAATATCTACCCTCCCTCGTCCTCTCTAGCTCAACAGCTTACACCAAATAGGTCTTACAGCAAACCATTACATATCGCATCAACTCATGCGTAACTACAATAGCATAATAATCCTCCGGAGCGAACCCCTTATGATACCTAAGTATCTATATTTATACATTTAGGTCTCTTCAATTTTTTACAATACCTTACCAAAACCCTAACCCTACCGTTATTAGGTCTTCCTCCCATGCGTGCGTGTTTTTCTTCCTTCCAGCTGTTGCTTTCCTTGCATGTGTGTGTTTTGTTCTTCCTTCCCATTGTCGCTTCGCTCGTGCATGCTTTCTTTCCCAAAAACGCCATGCTTTTCCACTTTGGCCTTCGGCCTACCTCCAACAATTGATTAACCCAAAGGGCATGCGTTTATAATCTAAGGTTCCCCACTTGGTTCGGAAGGTAGTTTTCAAGCGGTCTTCTTCTGAAACTAGAACCTAGTTTTAACCTGAGAAACCATCCAGCAAGGAGAAAATCTCAGAGCCTGACACGGTATGCAAGAGTTTCTCCATTGGTGGGACTGGGTAGTTGTCCTTTTCTGAAGCTCTGTTGAGGTTTCTGAAATCTACGTATAGGTGGATCTCCCCATACTTTTTCCTCACAGGAACCAAATTTGCTACCCATGCAGAGTGTCTAACCTGGAAGATAATTTTGGCATCTAGTAGTTTCTTTAACTCCTGACACATGAGAGGCTCCAGGGATGAGTGGTATTTCCAGAGCTTCTTTTGGAAGGGTTTTACTTTAGGCTTTAACGGGATAGTGTGTTGAATGATATGAGTATCATAAGTTTTCAGATATCGGTAGGACCATGCAAAAACATCTTGATACCGTCTGAAAAATTTAATATAGGCCTTCCTTTCCTCTTTAGATACTATCTTATCAAGATTTATATTTTTGGGGTTTTTTGGGGTTCCTAAATTTATAGTTTCGTGCATGTGACAAGAACTCCCCGTCTTTGCATTCTTTGACCCTTTAAATATTTCCCTTAGGTCAAAAATGTTTTCTAAATTGGCTATTCCCTTCGGTATCATGTGAGACCTTGATTTTTCATTCGGTTGATCTATCTGAGGGTTGGTTTTTGTTGATTGTTCCTGGAACAATTCATCGTCAATAGCCAAGTCTTTAAAATTATCTTGATCGATCAAAAATTTTATGATCTATTCATCTCCTTCAAATACCTTCCAATTAGAAATCTTGTTGGGCATTGACGGTTTGTAGAGTAGCTCCATAGTGAACCGGGAGGCTTCATAATATTCTAGAGGTGATAGCCTTGAGGCAGCGGTGGCCAGAGATTCAGCAATAATGTTCTTTGTTATTGGGATCGTTGTAATGTTGAAGGCTTCAAAATGCCCTATTAGCCTATGCACTTCCTATCGGTAATTCTTCAAGTGTGGAGAGTTGCAATGTATAGTGTTCCTTACTTGTCTAACAATGATTTTAGAATCTCTGAAAACCTTCAATTCTTTAACATTTAAGTCTATGGCTTTGTTTATCCCTTGTACTAGAGCTTCATACTCAGCAGTGTTGTTTGTGCACTCGAATTCTAGTCTACAGGACATGAAATGTCATTTAACTTTTGGATCAATGAGGATTCACCCTGCCCCTAACCCTTCTTGTGATTTAGATCCATCAAAGTATAAGGTCCAAATTGGTGAGAAAAAATTGTTAGCTTCCTTTTTCCTACCACTTTCCTCCTTTCCTCCTACTTGTTCCACAGGTCCTTGACAGAAGAGGGTTTCCTCTGTCGTTGTCGGCAAGTTTTCTTGAAAAATCATTTTGGAGTTTTGAGTAAGAGGGACATCAGATGAGAGGGGGGAGAAATTCCCAAAATCAGAGTCACAGGAATAATTTTCTAGCATGGGGAAATCTGTCAATGAGGGTTCATTGAGGGTTTCTAAGTCAGTGACAGTATGTTTTAGATATCTTTCTCTATCGATCCTGATCATATTTGTGTGTCCCTTTAATGGAAACCAAAGGTGGGCCCAGTCTATACTAAAGTATCTGTTTAACTTCTCCGACCAATCACGACTTAATAAAAATCCATAAGATTCTAGGATATCTACTACAATGATGTCAATTACTTGTACAAATTTAGGGTGTGTCACTATTCTGATCATTACATCTTTGAGTTCTCCCATGACCTTCACCTGTGTTATGTCTAGTTGTATTACATGTTTATCATCTTTGAGAGGGATTGGGTTTAATATTTTGAAAATAGACAATGGCATGACATTAGAGGATGCTCCCGAGTCAACCAAACAATTATGGAGGTTTTTGTTGAAGACTTCAAA
>CBVK0100300504.1:0-13098 GCA_900067695.1 Picea abies
GCAGGCTGTAGTGGGTTAGCCCGCGGATACCCGCATGCAGTAGAAGGTCAGCAAGCGGTCACCCGCACCCAGTGAAAGGTTAGGGCACGGGTCCCTTGATTTAAGTGGTTTTTTGAGGATTTGTTCAACATGGCTTTGGCTAGGAAGAGGCATGAGTTGGCCTGATGCTAGGTAAACCTGTGTGGTGCATTTTTGGGTTATAACAATTATGAGAGTCAACATTGGGATTAGTGATGCTAGTTGTATCGTTGTATATCCATGAAAAACCAACTTTTATCATTTACAAAGTACAAGTCAATGAATCAAAAAATATATTGTACTACTTTGTAATTCATACCTATTGAGTTCCGAGCCTTGAGTCTTAAGATTTAAATATTGACGTGTCCGAACAATTACCCTTAGTTTGAAAAGATATGGAAAAAACCTCACTTCATTATTAACAAGTGATTTTCCATTTTAAATTTCTTTTGTGGGGGAAATAATTTAATACCCTTCTATGAAGAGTTGAAGAGTCTTGAAAGGAAGTGAAATCTTGACATTTGATCCTTGGGTGCAACTAAAGGGTGAGAGAAGAATTGAGTGATTAAAAAACATAAAGATAAATACCAAGCAAACATAACCTCTAAGAGGTCTGTTCACATATGAGGGAAGCAGACTTGTATTTGATGGTGGTTTAATTGATTGAAAAAGAGAAAGAAGAGTGTGTATGAAGTTTCCTTGTCTATATGACCCTTTTACATAACTCTATAAGTTCAAAAAACACTTTTTTCAACAAAGAATATTGACTTCTAAAGTGAACAAATTAAATTCAATGGAAGAAATTTCCTTAGGCTAGGCTTCTGGAGGTTTAGGCTAGTGATGGTCCTCCTAACAATGTTTAAAAAAAATTAGAGGTAGTTTTTTAGCGATGTGTTTTTAAAAAGTGCCCTCAAAAGTCCCAAGAATTGAATTTTTATGCACATTTTGATGGCCATCATGCAAACCCTACATATAGAATCTTTGTCTTGTAAGAAGGATATGGTGGCCATTCTGAGATTTGTAATCCCATGGATAGTTCTCAATGCCCAAGTAATGACTTGAGTTTAGCAAGTATGATTTAAGGCCATGCAATTGCCTCAGGGTTTATAGGCCATGCTTGATCGCCCAACCAACATAAGGAATCTTTAGCTTACAAGTGAGATCTCCTCACTGTTTTGAAGAGTATCACACTAGGCATGGTTCTTGTGTCAATTCCATGTTTGAAGGTCGGGTTTGATATGGTGGTCATTTCAATTTTTTATGCATTGGGATGGTTACCAAGGATGAGGGAATGGTACGGGGCCAAAATCCAAGGCATTGGTCCATAACATCTATCTCTCTATATTAGAGGCCTTATATGAGGCCTTGGGAATTCACATAAACCCTACCTTAAGAATCTAACGTTTGAGACAGATATAGTGGGCAGGTTTGGAACAATAGGGATTATTATGATGGCTCAATCCATGGTCTACAGTTAAAAACAAAGTTTTATGGCATAAAATTTTCATTTAGGGATCATGGGCCATGTGCAAGTCCCCAAGCCATCTTATAGGCCATGTAAAAGGATTCTTTGGTCTGTAATAAGCATATGGTGGTCATTTTGAGATTCACATAACTTGATATGGTTCTCATGGGCTAATACGTGGTGCAAGGTATAAATATAGGGTCTAAGGCCACACTAATTAGCTCTAGTGCTTATAGGCCTTGTGTAGTGCACCAAACTACCACACAAGCCCTACATAGGAAATAATTAGCATACAAGTGAGATATATTCACCATTTTGAGGATTGGTGTACCAAGGATGGTTTTTAGGAACCATGTAATGGTTCAACATCAAAATCCAAGGCTTTAAAACATGTCATTTTTCTCTAGGGGCTCATGAGCCATTATTAGGCCCTTGAGCCATCACACATGCCCTAAATAGGAATATTCAAGAGATCTACTACATTCCATCCATGAAAATATGGGAAAAAAGAAGTAGTCAAGAAGACTTTGGTCCAACATTTAGCAGTTACAATTAGAAGCATCCAAAGACCTGGGATGAAAATATGATCTATATTCAATACTCTTATAATAGAGTGTTCCACACTTCTAGTGATAGGTACCCTTTTGAAACTTGTTTTCAATATTTGCTTGGATTTTGTTTATGGAAAACAAGGAGGAGAGAGGGAAGACACCATGGGAGAAGCATTAAAAGAAAATAAGTTTTTCGAAAAGATTAGGCAGATCCATTTGCAAGTACAAGAGACACTGAATAAGTCACAGGAAATGTACGAGGCACGACGTGATCAGCACAAAAAAAAAATCATTCAAAGTGGGAGATAATGTTTGGTTATAACTAAACAAGGAAAGACTATAAGGTCATGATAATAATATCAAGGCTCCATGGTATGTCCCTTTTGAGGTATTGGATAAGGTGGGAGATAATGATTACAAACTCAGTCCACCCTCATACATATGTATTTACTATGTAGAGAATGTGGAGAATTTGAAACTCTATGAGCCTTCCATGCAGGATCAGGAGGAGGAGCAAGTCCTACCTACCACAGAGGACTTAGCACCAGATTCTCATGCAAAGTTGGTAGAGGACACAATTTTGTAGAAGAGGTCCAAAACAACAAGACAGGAGCAATATGACATTTGACAGATTGGGTTGAAAGGACAACTTCCAAGAAAGACAAAATGGTACTCCAAGGAGAAGTTAGAGGGAAAATTTCCTCACCTCATTTAGTAAAGATTTTGGGGACCAAAATACTCCCTAAATGGGGAGGTATGATCCATACTGTATCATTATATAATTTTTCATATATCTTGGTACTTTCTAGGTGGAAAAAATAAGAGGAATCAACTTGCAGATCCATTTTAGTTGTCGGTCCCAATTTGGAAAATTGGGTCAAAAAAACCATCTAAAATCTTTTGAATCCATTTTGAAGCATCAAACGACATTTTGTTTGGCCTAAATCCTCTATGGAGGAAGATTCCATATTGTACACACTGATACCTTTCCAACTGTGAGAGAATTGCCCCAATCAGTGTAATGTCCCCAAAACTTCCTCTGAGGCACTACCAGTGAAAACACATAAAAAACAAAATATTTCTGCTAATAGTTCTTGTAGCTTACCAATTACTAATCATACATATTTAACCATTTCTAATACCATTAATTAAATGCACCTATAACATTGTAAATTAATCATGAATGCAACTACTAAACTCAAACACAACAACATATAAATCATTCACATACAAAGAGTAAATGCACAACAAAATAAACCATAAATGCAACACATAAACAAGATAAAACGGTTATCTTTTAAAACAATTGTGTAACCAGATGCTTGGGATAGACGTTCCACCGAAACATATACTTCTTGTTCTATATCTCAACAACAAGTCACCCACGAGTTAGGGATAGGAATCTACCAAAGAGGGTGTCTTTCACTACCCACTCACACCTTAGATAATCCAACAACTCACTGGCATTCTACTATAGATATCCTTATTTCCTCCAGCTCTCTTCCTCTTGACCTTCCCAACCCAAGGAATGTACCCCTTCACTACTCTTAGTCCATCCGATTGTACCATTCATTTATCAGGGTCTATTTGGCGAAGGTGACTAAGAATCTCACTACTAGGATTTCAAGGGAACTCATTGCTAGGAAAACTACACTAGCATTTTGTAACATACCCAACATCAGCACACGAAAAAAAATCACTCTGATACCATTGTGTAATGTACCTAGCCACTAGGATGAGACACGCTACTTCTAGAATGCACTTCAAGAATGCTCTAATACCAATTTTTAACATACCCATAGCAGCAGAAACCAATAATGATTTGCTCATATACTGATTTGGAATGCACCCATTGCTCAGGTACTTCCAAATTCGCTTCCTTCAACAAATTTTGAATTCTGCTCCATTCTTTTAAGTTAAGAACATGGAACCATCCAAGAAATTAACAAAATGCGATAACTAAGAACCATGAAAATCCATAAAAGAATACTTTATGTTGTTGTGCACAACAATAACCAACAAACATGCATAGCGTAATCACATCATCTCAAGATAATAATAGACAACAAAATATACACTATACAAAAAACACAAAGAACACTTATCTTTAATTAAAGCTTCACTAACTAGCTACAGATCAAGGACATTCCACCCAAACATATACGTTGTTGTTTGAAATCTCAACAACATGTTACCTTTGATCCATGGCTATGAATCCACAATGATGGGTCCTAGTTTGACTCTAAACACACAACAATTAACTATCAAGCTCTCAGGTTTTCCCAACCACACAACAATCTTAATTTTCCAACTCTCTTCCCATCCATCCTACACAACCAAAAGAAATGGAACCCTTTCTTTGCCATGTAGTCCCTCAGGCTATTCCAATTTCTTTCCAGGGCTCCAGTGCTACTAGTCATGAAATATTAATGTTTGAAAACAACTAAGATTCTTAGTTGTGAACATTTCTCTCATAACTACCTTCAATCTCATGCACACAAGCATCTATTCACTCCTAGAATGATCAGTAATTACTTACAACCATGTAGCAATGGATCTCTACCTCCAGTCATTCATTTCCATGCTGAAACCAAGAGCACATGAATGAACAAGTATGAGGAACCCAATCAATGAACAACAAAATAATGAGCAGCAATGAATGCACCCCCATGGAATGAAGGAAAATCAATGAAGAATTTCCCAATCAACCCAAGAGAGGGTTTATATAATTACAAGAACCAAGAACCACATGGCCTCCCCAAGAAGCTCATGTAACCACTTCTCCCAACTAAAACCAAGTTGGATGAATAAAAATAATTATAAAAGACTTAGCCCCTTTATCCCCCTCTCTCATGGAATCATAGCCCCTTATCTCTTGTCCTTGTTTGTCTAGAAGCCAACCTATCAACATACCAACTCACCATCCTAAGCCACATTTACATAATACATTCTAGTTCATAGGGATCAAAATCGAGGGTCTCACATCCCCCTATTTGATCAAAAGCAACTCTTTTTCAGGAAAAAGCTTCCACATCACAAAAGCTAAAGCAACTCTTTGTCATAAAAAAACATCCACGTTCTTCCCATTTTTACAAAGCACTTCAATCTTGTAAAA
Source organism: Picea abies (assembly GCA_900067695.1). Lineage (NCBI taxonomy): Eukaryota > Viridiplantae > Streptophyta > Pinopsida > Pinales > Pinaceae > Picea > Picea abies. Next base: position 5,150 of record CBVK0100300504.1, read on the forward strand.
AACAAAATAAAAGTATGAGACATACTAGGATATTGAGGCATACAAATTAGGATACAAAGGCATGCAAATTATTTTATAATATGATTTGAGATAAGATATTTTAGGAAAATATATACATATTCTCAGTATATACATATTCTTTAACATAATATAATGATTTTATAATGTAAAATTTATGGTTGGTTATCAAAATATTTTTAAGTAAATTTTAGAAGCATTGTAATATTCCTAGTTGCAATTATGAGAGTCAACATTCAGATTAGTGATGTTGTTTGTATCGTTGTATATCATGATTAACTAATTTTTACCATTTACAAAGCACGCTCTTTTACTGCGTCGAGGTGCATTGAGGTGAATAGACTTGGTGACCTATGCATAAGACCTTTGCCTTGGGAACCTCTGCCTCATCAAACTCCTCCTTGGGACATCCTTCTTATTGCCTCCCCCCCTATGAACTAAACTTTACTTCCTTCCTACCCTTGACTTTTGACCTACCTTGACTTCTGGACCTTCCCTTCTCTGTCAGCCATGAGCTCAAGCAATTAAATGGATAAATATTGTATGAGGACTGATAAGTGAAGTGTGCATAGAGCGCAGAGTGCGAGACTATATGGCACATAGTGCAGAGATAGGACAGTTGCACATAGTGCATAGTTAATTGATAGTCAATCAATAAAAAAATATATTGACATGTCTTAAGATTTAAATATTGACATGTCCTAACAATTATCCTTAGTTTGCAAAGATACAGACATCACCCCCAGTGCTTGGACATTACTTACTTTGACCTTGCCATCATGTTTTTAGGGCTTGATGTGACATGGTGGTGCATTTGATGATGTTTTGGCATGAGGGTGGTGCATTGCCCCAATCTACTTAGTTGAGTATTTGATGATGGGGATGACTTGGAACCATGGGGATGAGGACGACCTAGCCTTTGGAGGCTTTCTCAACCTACTTCACCCTCTTAAAGGGATGCTGGAGGCTTTATTATTGTTATTTTATATGTTATTGGTCATTTTCGGGGTTGGTCTAAACCTATCCACCTTGTAAACTTTATTTTAGACCCTTATTTTGTGGAACTAGTAAGAAAAACAAATTGGTTTTCCTCTATAAAGAGGCAAATCATTTTTCATTTTAGATCATAACTCATTTTCATCACTCATCGTGGTTTCTCCTCTCTCTTGATTTGTTCACTCTACTTTTGTCTCTTGTGCATTTTTGGAGAAGAAGGTGTGATTTGTCTCTTGGGTGGATCTTTAGGTTTGAGGAAGCATTTCTTGTGGATGAAAGGTGTTTTCTATGGTTTCTATGAAAGATGTCTTGGTTGTAAGTGGATAATCTCTCCTTTGCTTGGATATTTTGCCTGTTATTGTTCAAGGTTATCAGTAAAAACCCTAAACCCTAATTTCCCTTTGGTGGTTTGCAAGGATATTGGTTGGAGATTATTGAGACTCCTCTAGCTTTCCATCCTTGTAGGACAACTCCCCTAAGGATTGTTGAGACTCCCTTAGGGCATTGACCCCCCTCTTTTGTGATCTTCCAAAAGGTTATTTTGAAAGCATATAACATATACAAGGATTGTTTGGGACTCCCTTGCTAGACGTTCTAGGGCAACATAAATCTAGAGATTGTCGAGACTCTTCTAGATCTTGTTGTCTAGCTTTCTCCTTGGCCTTTTTCCCTCTTGGATTCACTTTCTCCTTTGATTCCATTTCCCAATGATCAAAGGCACTAGTCCATTGTGATATGATGAATTAATGTTTCTACGATCTTTCTCTAACTCGTTCTCTTCATCTCTAGTTGTTCATGTGTAATGCAAGCAATTGATGTCATAACATTGATGAAATAACTTGTTTATCTTATTGTTGTAATACCTTATTTGATACATCCATTAGGGATGCAGTCATGTTGCTGATAACTCTCTTATAACTCAATAATTAACTATGGAAAAGCTTGGGTGATGATTAGATATTAAAACGCTAATAAAGGGATAAATTTAGAGCTATTTATGTGATGATTTCCAAGGTTAAATATTGTTGTTGTTATAAATGTAAATATACAAGCATTAGGGATATGTAAATCTTGTTGATAACTCTCAATTTACTTGCTAATTCACCATGGAAGTTGTTGTCTAATGATCAGATATTGATCTACAAGTTAAGGGCCACAACTTGGCATATTCATTTCTTAAATTTAATAGTAAGTTCTTGTTGCTATAGTAAAATTTTGCTACCGCCTTTGGGGCTATTACATATTGTTGATAAATTTCATTATTCATCCCTTTTAACCATCAAAATAGTTGTTTAAATATTGCATAATTATCTACTTATTAAGGTCTTTCATCTAATATCACTACTTGTTGATTTTGATGGTGAAATATTGCAGCTGAAAAGGTTCCTTTAAAGGTGCAAGCAACATCAAAAGTCATGTCTCTTTCCCAAGGGTTATGTCTCATCACCATCAATGCCAAGTCATTGTTGGAATATACACTAATACTGAGAGGGGGTGAATCAGTATTGAACATATTTTAACCACTTTTTCTTGTTACCATTTAATTAATCAACATATAATCAATCATAGGCAATGCAGAGAATTAACCATGTCAAAAAATATTGACACAAAGTCGGAGTACACAATTTATTTTACGTGGAAACCCAATAAGGGAGAAAACCATGAAACATGTTTTTGATATTAAACACAAATTACATTCTTACAAACTCCAACCTATGAGGGACACCAATCCATAAAGCACCCACTTACAACTCAATCTGACAGGCACCCACCTATTTGTTTATTTTTCAATAAGCTAGGTTAAGTGTGTAGTTCATTTCATTTTATCATGTCTTAACCATAAACAAGAATGTTGCAGCAACCAAGATCACAAGAAGAAACACCATGCACAAGAACACAAGAAATATCCTGGGAAACCCTTCTCAACAAGGGAAGAAAACCCAGCCAAATCCTTTGTTATATTCTTCAAGAGAAAGACCTTTCACCACCAAGAATGACCTAGCAGACAATAGGGTGCTTAAGCCCTAGAAGACTAGCGCTCAAGAGAGGTGTGCACCTTTTCCCAAGTAGATGTATTTGTTGTAATTTCCAAACACACAAGGAAGATATAATTCCACAATGGGGCATCATCCCTTACTTATATTAGACTTGTCCAATCAATAAAGACATCTATTGGCTCAACAAGGTTGACCTCTCTAAGTCACTTTATACCAAATCCTTTGTTATATTCTTCAAGAGAAAGACCTTTCACCACCAAGAATGACCTAGCAGACAATAGGGTGCTTAAGCCCTAGAAGACTAGCGCTCAAGAGAGGTGTGCACCTTTTCCCAAGTAGATGTATTTGTTGTAATTTCCAAACACACAAGGAAGATATAATTCCACAATGGGGCATCATCCCTTACTTATATTAGACTTGTCCAATCAATAAAGACATCTATTGGCTCAACAAGGTTGACCTCTCTAAGTCACTTTATATTTATTATTATTATTATAATTAATATTAACAATATTAATTATCTTTTTCATTTATTATTAGAGAAATTAAGGTAGGGTTGACCTGTACCCTTTACATAACAATTAGGGTTACAGGTAGGTCTGACTCTTGAACAATGTATAGCAAAGGATCGGATACACCCACTAGTGCTAATCCACTAGGGGCACATCCATAGGGATGCCATAGATCTGATTCACTGCATTACACAGAAGAACAAGATATTCACACGTTCACCTGTGCTCATCCATAGGCAAGTCTTCTCTACAGATCTTCTTTCCCACTGCCACACACAGGAGAATCATCTGGAGTCTTCTCGTCAACTTTGCTTCTCAGAGGAGGCTAATACATCATCTTCATTTCCGTTCTCATGACGATGCACCCAACACTTTGGGATTTCACACGTCGACCTTGTGCTTAGCCACAGACACGTCCTAACTCAACAGATCGCCTTTCCCACTGGATAATCATTCATAGTTCTTCTCAACTCTCTGAATGGAGGAGGTCATCTCTATGCTCCTAGATCTATCGCAGGCAGGAGCCACGTACCCTTTTTAGGGGCTTTCTCTTAGGTTGTAAGTTGAGAGAAAGGCTTCACATAATTGTAATGATCCACACCTCACAGGTTTGTAAGATGGATAATGTATCACATAGCTGCATTCATCAACACTGTTAATATGTTTAGGACACAAATCCTCACTATAAGCACCTACTCATCATTTGTAGACACCAATATGCCATGCACCAACCTGTCAAGAAGATGAGGACACCAATCCTCTCCCTAGCACCACCCTACCACTCTTACTTTATTATTTTTGTTTTCTGGCATCTTTTCTTCAAAGCTTCTCTTGTCACAATCCACTTCTCCCACTCCTCACTCATCCATAAAACAAACATGAAATCGTTATTTGTACACTACCTACCTCCATGGATTTGTCCACTTACATAAGGAAATCATGCTTAACAGGTTAGCTCTGAGTCCTCTTCTTTCCTTCAAATCGGGCTATCAAAATACTTCCAAGAAAACGGGTCCCAATCTCCTTCTATCGTACACGATCTATTTACTGGACATAACATACATTTTGACCCTCAATAGTCATCGGATCATGTTAAGATTCAATCTCAACCATTGATCTATTTCATTGTCCACCAAAACACATAATATGTCCTCAACGTTCAATGACCATCCAATCTATCCTTGATTTGATCTCGATCGTCAATCTTCTTAGCATATTAGGACCACGTGTAACCTCAATGCACATTCATCATCCGATCTATACCTCCATTCTGTCACAATCTTTGATCTACTTAAGTGTCCTAAAAAATACACCATGCAACCATGACGCATAGAAGTCATTCCATCTGGTCCTCAGTTTAATATCGACTGTTGATCCAGTTCTCACATAGTTCAATCCTTTAGCTCACACCCACCATTCGATCAAATCTCCAATTAGCCTCAGTCATCGATTTGTCATCTTGATGGTTTCACCGTGGGTCTAAGTCATATCTTTTCATACCTCTGCGGCCTCCAAAATGCACCTTCACGCTATGTCACACTCATTTTTCACCTATACTTAGATGAATTTCTAATCATTTCTTCGCAGGTATAAGGTATATATTTTCATACTTCCCCAGTCTCCAGAATGCACCTTTGCGCTCTGCCACACTCACTTTTCACCCATGATTAGAAACTTTTCTAAGTATTTCATTGTGAGTCTACAAGACATTATGAATTGTCAGAACTCTCACCCTTTGGGCCATCTGATCTATGACATGTGGTGACCTCCTGGGTCGTAGGATCTCTCACCCTCTAGGTTTCCCGATTTGTGACAAGAGGCGACCTTCTGGACCATCCAATCTGTTCTTGATACTTAGTCGATTTCTTCGAAATATCTTGGTACTTAGTCATTTTGATTCTTAGCCAATTCTTGAAATTTCACCATGGGCCACAGGTCTACAACATCTCCCCGATTCTATATTTGTGCCCTCGTTTGTTCGATCAATTCTTGACACTTAGTTATTTTTCAATATCTTCATCGGGGGTCTATGCGTTGACACCCATTTCTTTACATACCCCCAATTCTTCATCGCTCTGCAATGTGTTGATACTTAGTCAATTTTCTAGATCTCTTGTGCTAATATAATAGACGAGGTGGCTACCATGTGGATGTCTTCTTCATGTACTAGATGACATACACATCGAACCATACGTGTCATCCACATAATTTCTTATTATGACATTGACGTGGACTCCCTCTGATGTGTCACTCATCTAACTGGACATGTGATGTTGATGTGGTTGTTATCATGGCGCTAATGTGGTTGTTATCATGGTGCTGATGTGGTTGCTATCATGGCATTGACATGACTGCATTGACCCACCCAGTATCAGACCTCAATCTTTGATCTTAATAGTTGATCTTTGGAGATGAATGGTTAGGATTTAACTTATTCTTGGTCCATCATTCTCCCGACAAAAGTTAACTCCGCGCACAAGGTTTCGTGACTTGCATGTTTTTATTCAAACAATGTAGTACTAATTTTTCATTATAAATTCTTTGGTCTTGGTTTTTCCCAACAAATGTGGGATATATCGTTTTGTGAAAAAAAATTGTTGCGCCTTCATACTTCAAATTTGGTTCCCTTAAGAGACTTATTTTTGTAGATAGTTTCCTTTGTGTCGTTGAGATTTATCGATTTGGGATCACTCTACCGAAAATCTCTTTACCTCCTCAATTTCATCCAGTAGCCATTCTTCTTTAAATCTATGTAGCCAAAGTTCAATCTATTTTATTTACACACAATTACTTCATCTTCATGGTAAACAAAGAGCTTTTAACATTGCATAGTCATCACATAGGGGCGTTCTCTTCCTCCTCTATCTAGATCGACTAATATTTTGGTTGTTTCCTCTGTTTACATTTCATTCCTTTTTTCCTTCATGTACATTGGGTAGATGTGCATTAACTCATCAACTCATGGAGTCTCCCCCTATCTTTGATATTTTATTCCCTTCATATCAATGACAACACTATTTCAAACAAAGAGTAAGTTTCATGAATGATCAAATCTTCTTCATCATGATATGATGGAGAATTTTGATTGATTTCAACTGGAAATGATAAAAATAATTGTTCACCATCAATATAATTTTCAAGAATTTATTCACTAAAATACTACCCTTCACAAATATTTCCAGTAGAAAATTCTTCACGAAGAGATCCATCCGAATGGCCATCAAAACTGTTAGGAGCATTATGAGAACATTCCAAAATATCCTCACTGATCTCATCACTAAAGCCCTGCTAAAATTTTTTTCTAAGAGATTTAAATTTCTCACAACAATCATTCAAGAGGCATCCAATGGGATAAATCCTCTTACAACATGAATGAAAAGTAGCATGAAAATCATTTAATGATGAAATACTGGAAACATGAGGAGATCGGTACCATTGTATCGTCTCTCCTTCCAAGGAGTACATAAACATCTTCAACAACACAACTTCATGATGAATATCAAGATGGTCCATGTATTGATGGAAATCAATCAAGTGTTGTGCAGGATGATCGTGATCATCTCCTCTGAACCTTGGATGTTCTGGGATCTTTTTGTCAGGTGACTTATTAAAGAATTGCATAAAATGAGCATAAACTAAAGTACACCACAAAGAAGGAAAAACTCAAAAGGAAAGAGACATAAGCATGCAATATGAACATAAAGAACTTGATAACAGAGTTTGTCCCTGGTGGACTACATCTCCAGGTCCTGCTCTCAAATGGGTAGGTTTTTTTATTAACTCCACAAAAGAATTGAGCAAAATACAGAAGTATACATCATTTTGGAGTTAAGATACATAATATTTGCTCAGATCAGAAAACTAACATCACCATTGCGTTCTTGATGTTGAGTTACCAAAAAATGACTGTCTCCATGCCTCGATCCGAGTCTGGTACTTTCAGGCCCAAGAGACACCCTTGCCTCGATTTTCGTACCCTGCCTCTGTAATAAATGACTGAAAAAATATCGAAATGTGTGTCGAAATCCGTGTTAAAATATGTGTGGGTGTGCTCTTGGTTCTCCTCTGTCCCTGTACACTGGAGAACACCCCTTTTTATATAAAAATCTAGTGGTTATGCAATAAAGAGGGCGCTTTTTGTGCTGGTAGTTGGAGCTATATTTAGAGTGTTTGTTTGGTAGAGGTCCCAGGATCGAATCCCATGGACTCCCCTTTTACCATGTGGTTGCAACTAGATTTAGCGCGCGCACTAAATATGGCGAGCAGTTACTAACTCTCTAGAATGGCGAATAATATGGTGGGTATGCCATATATGGCGTGTGTTTGAAACATGGTCGCGTGGTTTAGCATATAACCAAGGGTTGGGCCAAAGGTCTAGCCCCTTTCCTTTTCCGCCCACATAAAACATTAAACTTAAATAATATTC
>CBVK0100300505.1:0-13097 GCA_900067695.1 Picea abies
CATCAACTTCCCGGGGTCGTAACTTTTGCATACGATCTCCGTTTTACGCGTGTGATAGCCCGTTGGAAATGTATCATTGAGGAGATTCATTTTGGGTGCTCAATCATTCCTTTGGATATCATTGAGGAGCTCGATCCCGAAAAACCTTCATTTAGGCCCTCAAAATGGCCCTGGAAGTTAAAACTGCTAAAAATAGTAAATTATCAAAATTGTCAGAAAACTGTTTTGAGCCAATTGGAAAAGGTGGGTGGCCACCGATATCCATCTGAATCAATTCCCTAGGATAAAAACTTCTAATTTCATGGTTGTATTATTACTTTATTTTTAATAAAATAGCTCCAAAATTTACAAAAAATAAAATTAATATTAAAATAGTTTTTCTTTTTATTGATAATAATAACATGGAAATTCATTCCTTTTTCAACTTTAAATTATCATAAATAAATGAAATGAGAATAATATTAAGATTCTAAAAAGAATATGGACGTTTTTTTACTAAATCACATACACGATTGGTTGTGTGAACAATGAAGTACCAATAGAATAATTTTAAACTTCCATAAAAAGTAATGTCTTTGATTGGATGGATAAATTTAACATAGGAATATTAAAGCAATTTTGGGGAATGTGTAAAAGTGTTACATGAAAAAAGATGAGGGATAAATCATAAGCAGCATGATAATAATTATGTCCTTTGAAGTTGTCTTTGTTAAAATGACAAGAATATTTAACTATTAAGATTTAAAGATGTTATTTAAATTTATAAAATAAAATATTTTTTAAAATTTAAAAATATTATTAAAATTTAAAAAATCAAATCAAAATATTTTCGTAATAGATACTTGGAAACTCATTCCTTTTTCAACTTGAAAGTATCGTAAATAAATAAATGAATATGTTTAAATTTTATATTTTAACTAAACCACATATACAAGTGATAGTGTGAACAATAAAGTATTATTATAAGAATAATTTTAAGCTTTCTTAAAAAACAATGTTATAAATTGAATGGATAAATTATTATCATAAAAATAATTTTAAGTTTCATTAAAAATAAGATAAATTTAATTGAGGAATATTATAAATAAATAAAATTAATAAAATTTATTTTTATATATTAATATTATATATAGTTTTAAAATTTCTCTATAATATAAATTATGTATTTATAAAAAATATTTTTTAAAATAATACATTAAGGAACGAGATTTTGTTTTTTTTTTGTTAATTTGTGCGAGACTTGTCGTCAAAATTACTTGGGGATTTCACCTGGCCTGTCAAAATTACTTGGGGATTTCACCTGGCCTGAGTCACACCAACCCTTAACATGGTTGGATTTTTTGTCTCAGCAGGTTTCGAACCGATGACTTTAACATCACATAGTGGCTTAACAACACACTCCGTTACCAACTGTCCTACACCTCGGGGACCATTGAAAAACGAAATTAGAGATATAACATTTTTTCAATTTTTTTGGTTAAAAATATGATACATTATGGCAAAACACCAAGGAGAGGATATGTATTTGAAGATTGCTTCACCATGATTGTCTTATAAAAAGGTTACATGATCCGAAAGAAATTTATAAAAAGGTGACATGATCTGAAAGAAATTCATAATATGAGTTGGAAAAACCTTTCATAAGGTGCATGAGTATTTATTATTTATTTTGGATAAAAAACAAGTTAGAGTTATACTTTCTATTCAAATCAAATAAGATAAATTAATTTTTTTAATTGAATTTATGTTTTTAATAATTTGTTTAATATGAGAATGAATTTATTATTTTATTTTTAATTTAAATTACTTATCTTATTTATGTTAAATTTTAGATATAATTTTCTTTAAAATCAATATTGATTATAAATTTATTAACAAAATTCTATAAAATTTTTGAATAAAAAGTAAAAATATTATAATATATATAATTAGAAAATTTTCAATATATATAAATTAAACTAAATAACTAAAGCTAAAAAAAATGATAGGCACAAAAAACGATTATGATATATATAATTTAAACTACTCTTGAAATAACCGAAAGGATGAGTGCATATAAACTAAAAACTAGAAATATATATATGATAGGCAAAAATGATTATGGTATATATAATTGGAAAGTGTTCAATGCATATAAATTAAACTACTCTTGAAATAACCAAAATGATGAGTGCATGTAAAATAAATGTTATTGTTTATTCTTAACAATTTCGAATGTATACACTTAGCAAGATATATTAATTATAGTTTTTAGTCAAAATATATCAATTATAGTTTTTAGTCGAAGTGTATAAGTTTTGGATATTGTTTGAAGGATGTATTGAAAATGCTTAAATGTAATTAGAATTTCAGGTATTTTAAATTTTTGGATAACCATTTAAAGATGTAAAAAAAATTATTGTATTAATAATTTTTAAGTATGTGAATATTTGTTTATGTTTTGAGTGAAAGTTCAAAAATTATAAAAATATAAGTGTGATTACAAGTTTATATATCTTGGTCATATTTAATATTTTTTTTAGTGTTTTAAAAATGTATAAAAAACAATTAAATGGAATTATTAATTAAAGTATTTTGATTTTTCTTAAAATTATGATGGATTAATGTAAAAAATAATATATTTTGTAAACCACTTTGATCTAAGTATGTGTTAATTCTTTCAAAATTAATTGGAATTTGTACATTCTTTTTATAAGTGAAAGGGAATTAGTTGGAAAATTCATCTATTTTTATTTTTAGCACATGTAATATCTAATATTAATATTTGAATATAATACATTTTTGTACATAGTCCTTTAATATATCAAAGGCATATGCCTTATAATATTATTGAAAATGATAGAATTTCCAATTAATTGTTACTTATGGTTATTAAATTTTCTATGTAGTAGAGGGAACACCATTTTCACTTAAAACATAAAAGGTTGATCATGATACCATATCATTAGTGTAGCAAGATAAGTATTATAATAGTGGAAACAATGTAATAATCATGAATTATTTTCACTATGTGGTTGCTAAGCTAGGCATCATGTCTTCAACACTTTGTCAACAACAAAAAAATATCTAAACAAATTTCTTGAGAAAGGTCTCTCTAGCATCAACAAGGAAGATTCCAATATCATATATCTCTTGAACCATCTAAGAAAGCATGGTATGTTCTTCAAAAATTAATGTTTAAGTAGTGTTGAGTCTTCAAAAAGATAGAGTCCAATATCATATATCTAAGAACCATCTAAGAAAGCATGGCATGTTCTTAAAAAATGAGTGTTTAAGTAGTGTTGACTCTTCAAAAAGAAAGAGTCCAATATCATATATCTCTTGAACCATCTAAGAAAGTATGGTATATTCTTCAAAAATGAGTGTTTAAGTAGTGTTGACTCTTCAAACTCATGCTTATGTTCTCTATCCATTAGAGATGGCATTGATAAGGTCAGTAGAATAAACAATGAGCATTGTGTATTTTATGAATGTCAATATTGTGACAACAATCGACACCCAAATAATATTAAGAGTACACTTTTCTTTAAATTTGTCAATTTCTTTAACTATGTTCATAATCAATTTATATGGAAGAAAATTCTCATAATTCAAAAAAATAAAATTTTCTTAATATCCTAGAAAATTATATTTTTATAAGAAAAAAAAAAATTTAAAATTCCAATTAAACTTTGAAAATATGAGCACACACAAACATAATCAATGCACAAGTGAAGAAAAAATCCATGCGCAATAAAATTTACTTGTTAACTTTGAAAAATAAGCTACCTAGATCAACATTATTGTCAAAACCTAGAGCGTGTTACATAAAAATATGATTAAACCTCATTTAGCAATGATATTTAGAGTTATTGAAGGATGCATTGAGAGTTGATTTAACAATTTCATGTTTTCAATCACTTGCTAAAGTCAACGTGATATAGGAATGATGCAAAACTATTTGATGTCAAACTATGATAAGTATGATGCCAAACTATCTAATCCCTCCACTTGTTCATAAGATTTCATGCTTGAGTCAATCAAGCCCAAGTGGAAAACTAAAATATATTGTTCCAATCTTGTTTGTGTTTATATTTATTTAACAACATACATAGTAAAATTTTCCACAAATATGCTTTTCACCCGAAATTTTTCCACAAATATGCTTCACATCACTGTAACAAAATATGAAGTATGTATGCTTCACATCATTGTAACAAAATATTAAGTATAAAAATATTTAGGAAAACAATATGGGAAGTGCTCGTAAAATCTATTCAATGGACATAAGGTTCAAATTGTCTTGGATCCTTATTTTCATAAATTTAAACTAATAAATGCTTAAACTTCAATTTCATGAGTTTAAACTAATAAATGCCTAAACTTTAAATCTCTTTTTTCTTAGCTATCCACTTCATCTTTTCTTTAATGACATTCAAATAGCATGTACAAACGGAAATCCATATAATAATAGTACCATGTATTTATATCTTGGCATCCAATTTTATTAAAAAATTTGTAATTACTTCAGTACAACATTTGTACTCAATTACATATTTATGTAAGTAGTTACATCAAGGTGTTAGCTTAATTAATTAAGATTATTCATTTATATATTAAAGAATATGTAACTATATGACACAACATTAATTAAATTAAATATGTATGTGACTATATGTTATTTATATTTTAAGTCGTTATTAGTCTCTCCTGTAAGCATAGAGGGACTATAATGATCGATAATTTGTTGACTTCATATTAGTTTGTCCTTTGACCACAAATATTTGCATAATATCTATTGTTGGAGTTAGGGAACTAAAAACATTTATTTTTATATAATAAAAAGTACCATGTATGTAATGATTTGATTGGATAATAGATTGGAGGTCTTATTGCCAGCTTCGGTATTCACAATGTTTTATATGTTAGCATATCCAAACTTTTCAATCGTATACAGTCTTTTTGAATCATATATTTTTCTTATGCATTGCTTGAAGGTGGATTAATGCTAGCATTAGTTCAAATGTTTGTCTTAGCATTTTTTGTTAGCTAAATGTATCCCAATGTTTGATATGCTAGCATATCCAAAGTATGTCCTTCGAATACATTCTCTATTGTTCGAACTATTGTTACTAATTTTATTTTATAATAAATTATAATGCATTTTTTTTGGTACGTAAGAGACCTGCCACACTGCATTCTTTCTTAAATGTTTACATAGCATTTCTGACAGACTTAAATGTTTACCTAACAGTCTTCACAACATTAAATGTTTACTTAATAGACTTCTTACAATACATTTTCTTCTAGTTTTTTTTTTATATGCAATGTTCTCTGTAGTCAATTTGGGCAATATTGTACTTAAGCGACATTGATGGTTCACTGGTTCATGCTTGCTTCTTGCATCTCCACTATTTTCTTATTTGAATGTTGTTGTTATTCTTGTTTTCCTGTTCATCTTGTTGCAGTTTGCATGTTTGGGGTTCTGCAACTGCGATTGGAACTGTGACATCACAACGTTAAATGTTTACTTAGAAGGCTTCTTACAATACATTTTCTTCCAGGTTGTTTCTTTTATATGCAATGTTCTCTGCAGTCAATTTGGGAAATATTGTACTTCATCGACATTGTTGCTTCACTAGTTCATGCTTGCTTCTTGCATCTCCACTGATTTCTTATTTGCCTGTTGTTGTTGTTTTTGTTTGCTTGTTCGTCTTGTTGCAGTTTGCACGTTTCAGGTTCTGCAACCGCAATTGGAACTGTGACGTTCTTGGTCGACTGGTTGGTGCTTGCTTCTTTGTTCGTTGGATGCTGCCTATTGTTGTTTGATTCAAGTTTGCAGTTGCAAGTGGGCCTTTTGGTGCTTCTTAATTGGGTTGTTATTTTTTGCTTGCTCTTGTTTGCCTAAGCTTTGCAATGTTGGGGTGTTGCATCTGCATTTGGATCTGTTGTTACATTGTTTTGCAGTTGGCTCCCCATAAAATACTATTAAGATAAAATAACATACAAAATTTTGTAGTCGATGTAAATTGCATCTCTTACAGCTTCAACCAGAGTTTGTCGGGCTCCAACTATATTTCATAGCTGCCGATGGTTTTTTCATGGTTTTTGTGTTACTTTGGTTTCATAGTTATGAGAGTAAGTGTTGTTGTATGGGCGATATAGTTATTATCTCCCTTTCTTTTTTCCTCTTATAAACTTTCCCCTTTTTTACCTTTTGTTCTTTTGCTCTAATATGCGTTTATGGTTCTATACTTTCTCATGTTTTTGTGCTCGCGGATTCTCGATGTGGCGAACTGACAAATCGTTATCTCCATCTATATATTCACATGACGATTTCGACCGACCTTCGTTCGGTTGCATACTTAGCCAATTTTATGAACGCAGCTTCCCGAATAGGTGTTATCGAACCATGGTAACTCGTGTTCGGTGTATACATGTTTCACCCAGAACTTTCATGCTCTACAATTCAACCCTACACTCCTCGAACTTGCAACTCTTCCTCTGCCTATGATGAGTCTGGTTGTCCGACCTGCCTTTCCATACTTAGTCGATTTTTCAAATTTTCGCGAGTTCACGCATTCCCGGAGTCAAAAAAGTTTTAAAGCATTTCGTCACTCCCCTCCATCCTCGCTACCTTCCCCCCTTCCCAATGGACATTAATTATGCTTTCAAAAATGACAACCTACCAGATAGGTTTGAAAAGATTGGCTTTAATAAGCGAAAAACTCGAGGACATCTCCCATTAAAATGCATAGATAGGCGAATATTATGGGATGTGATAAAAACAATTGCCTGTAATTTGAATTTGCAAAAAAAAAAATATTGGCTCTTTTAGTTTTTTAAAGGCTTTGTCATAGTAACAGTGCAATATTGTACTACCTCGCTTCCATCCACGAACGTGTCATCCACAGAGGCCTTGATGTCATGTCCCTCTTTAATACTGTGCATATGTTAGATGTTGTCAAATTTGAGAATTTGCTAGGATATGAGAATGTTAGTACGTGCTATTAGTCACTATTCAATGCACATATTCAAAAATATTGGCATTAATAAGAGAAAAGATCGAGGGCATCTGTCATTAAGATGAATTAAACCAAAATCTAAGGAAGATCATAGTGTCATCCTCCAACGTTGCTTTTAAATACTTATTTCCATTTCTCTCTATCATCAAAGAGTTGGGCTTTAGGGTGTCTTCGTTCTAATGTTCATGGTCATCGACATGTAAGACAACTTAGAAATTCCATTGAGGCCCAAATGAAATAAGAGAGATTGGTTTTATGTGACGTGAGCTTTGAGCCAAAAAAAAAACTATGTTATCCAATAGAAACTCAGACAGGGGGAAAAAAAAAAACAAGTATCTTCTGGTTGGTGTTGTCCCTGTATTTGATGCTTTGGTTGGTTGAAAATCCTACCTGGAGATTTGTTTGTTGATCTTCTTTGTTTTCTTGCTAGGAGTTGGAAGGGTTTTTCAGGTCATGTGCAAAATTCTCCTCCGTTGAAGTATGTAGTTTCTTCCAACAACACAGATTTGGCAAGTGTATCGAATTGTGCAGAGCACACAAGAAATCGTCTTCATCAAAGGAGTCACACTTACCATGGCTTGTAAAATGGTCTATGATATTCATAAATGATGCAAAATATTACTCCATTCGCGAATGTTCCCAGAAGCAGGTAAGAGAAACTGTATGGGTGGATAAAACAACATACTAAAATTATAGAAGTTTCTATTTCAAATTTTGCTAAGCTATGTCTGGGTGTGGTAATAGACTTGAAAGAAAGCCATGTTCTTTGTCAAATTTTGTTCACTATCCTCTAGATGTAGTTATGGAATCCACCTACAATCAATTGTCTATCGCTACTGCACATTTTTTATTTTACTACTCCTACGCATATAACTGGATTATGGACTTTGCAACATTTTATGAGGATTACTTTATACTACCACCTTCTGCAAGAGGTTTCGCGTGTTCAAGTAATGATTTGGTTTCTGAAAATCACCTTTTAGTACCACCTTCATGTAATTGTCTTATTTCATTCTTTAGAAGAGACCTTAATGTAGTGGTGTGTTTCCATATCTATTTCAACCTAATGTCAATCTTCATGTTGTTTCCCTTGCGTTGGATGGGGAAAATGCATTTCTTCTTTCGCAGTTTATGTGATATTTGATTAAAAAAAAAAAATCCAAACCGTACAATTTTTATTTTTTTTTAAATATAGAACAATGTATTTTTTTGAACAAACGCTTGTTCGAAAAGTTTTAGGCGTTGTTTTGGGTTGACGTCCTTCAAGGATGTTAAGTAATCACAAAATTAATATTGTTTCTGCCAATGCAATTGAGTTGTCGTCCACTATGGCAATTGCATTAACACTGCAATGTCATATAATAAATGTCTAGCATGTGCCTAATGTCAAGGTCATTATCACACAGGACATCCAACGTCCAAATATTTGTAGACTCAGACCAACATTGTAGATTTCGTGACAAAGCAACACTAAAGTCGATGTTCTTTGCAGGTCTGACAATCTTGTAGTTTAAGTACTTTGACAAGGACAACCCTGCTTGTTCACCGCATTGTCGCAGTACAGTCAGTAGCACTGTTCCCATTGCCACCACCAATGTCAATGTCCGAGGTCGAAGCTATCTGAAGCCTGGGGTCACCACCTATGTGGATGCCTGAAGGTGAAACTACCTGGATCAAAAGTTGATTGTATGTCAAGTCTCTTGCTACATCCAGAGGTCGCTCAACACTATTTGACATAGAAATTGGTTGTCTGTCAATTCTGTTACAACTTTGGCATAAAACATTTTGTAATTTTAGGATATTGATTCAAACGCCCATACAGTTTCTCACGTTGGCTGGTATCCAATTTTATAATTTCCTACTGAGTGTATTCGGGCATGGAGTAATATTTGGCGTCTCTTCTGAACATTCCAGACCTTTCTGTGAGCCTCCATGTCTTCCACCCCTACGAAGAAAGATATATTATGATGCGATCTACATCATTTGATACACTTTCCATACCTATGTTGCCAGAAGAATTCATGTACTTCAACAGAAGAACATTTTGCAGCTAGCTTGGACGTTCCTTCCAATTTACTGTAATAAAACAAAGAAGTTCAACATACAAATCTTCGGGCAGGCTTTTCAACCAAACAGATGATCGAATACAGGGAGAATAGCAATCACAACATACTTGAATTTTTTCCCTGTCTCGGCTTTTGTTTCCCAACAGGATTTGTTTCCCCCATAACCGATGTCACATAAAACAACTCCCTCGACTTTGAATTGGGCCTGAATCGCATTTCTAAGTTTTCTCGGATGTTAATGGTCAGGAACATTACAAGGAAGGCACCTTAAACCCCAAGTTTTTGATGAAAGAGGGAAATTGATACTTAACAAATAATGGAATGTTGAATAACCAGCTAATGCAAGCAGGCCATATCTAGAAGAGATAAGTTATTCAAAAAACTGGGATAGATCTAGTTGGCAACACTAATTAAGTCCAAGACTCTAAATTGATATTCAACTAGTTTTTTACGAATCAAGCATTTGATCGTCAAGAAGACTGTCAACAAGCTTCATTATCGTACATAATTTTTATTGGTTGATGACAGGCCAAATCGCAGTCATTGTGGCAAATAATATCAGTTGTATTTTGTAACCCATCTTATTTGAATATAGAATATTTGTGGTTTTATTTTTTATGGTGTTTTCCAATCTCTGGTATTGCTTTTCGTTTTATTTTGTACCTTTTTTTGTGTGTCGTTAAACATGAATGACCAACTTTTCTTTCTATTTCCCAGTACTTCAATTTAAATAAAGGCTACTTTGTTCATTCCTTACATTTTACATGGAAGAATAATTTTTCATAGCCCATACTTATGTGGCGTTGGCCCTATACTTACATAAATAGAATGAATTAATGACTATTACAACAAGGCAACTCAAGTGTTGACATCATGTTCTTTTTCAATATCTTGCATATATTGCAACTTCTTATATTTGATAATATTTGTGCATATATACTAATATGAGTACTGTTGGAATAAATATAAAAACTTTCTCTTGGCCAAAACTTAGCCAATTATCTAGCCACTGGGTTTGTGGTATCCAACACCTATGTCCCCTGTTCCATCATATACATCTTGCACCCAAAGCACTTCTGTGATCTGCAATTTATGCTTTAACTGGTGAGAACTCACCAAGGGTTCAAAAAGATTGGCATTAATAAAGAAACAGTAGATTTTCTTCTGTGAGATAATTATCCCTTTTCCCCTTTTCTTCTTCCCGTTTATGGTCGTTTTATGGTTATATACTTAGTCGCCTTTCTATGTTCGCAAGTTCCACAGTTGGTGGTCTAACCTATCTTCATCTCCATCTATATCCTCACATGACGAATCTGACCGTCCGTTGTTCCTTTCCATACTTAGCCAATTTTATGGTCGCGGTTGCTGGGTTGGCACTTTGGAACTCTGTTGCTTCTTGTTGCATTATATACAACTTGCACTCAAAACATTCATGGTTTCAATGAAATTTGTGAACCGAACAACATCCTACAAATTGGGAGATGATTTTCATTTGAAACAGAAATAATCTATTCATATATATTAATATGAATACTATTGAAATAAATATCAAAATTTTCTCTTGGCCAATACTTATCCAATTATCTGGCCACTAGGTCCTGGGTTCGCGGTATCCAACACCTATGTCCCATGTTCCATCATATACATATTGCAGCCAAAGAACTTTCGTGATCTGCAATTTATGCTTTTACTAGTGAGAAACCAACAGGGATTTAGAAACATTGGCATTAATAAACGAAAAATGGATTTGATACTGTCAGATACTTAGCCCTTTTCCCCTTTTCTTCTTCCCATCCATTATCACTTTCTAGTTATATACTTAGTCGCCTTTCTATCTTCATGGGTTGCAGGGTTAGCAGGATGACATATCTTCATATCCATCTATATCCTCACTTGAATAATCCGACTGACCGGTGTCCTTTCCATACTTAGTCAATTTTATGGTCGCGATTGTCGGGTTGGCGCATACGAACTCTCCTTTTCTTCTTTCCGTCCATTATTGCTTTCTGGTTATATACTTAGTCACCTTTCTATGATATCCGGTTCCATTTTTGGCAGGCTAACATATCTTCATCTCCATCTATATCCTCACATGACGAATCCAACCGACTGTTGTTCCTTTCCATACTTATCCAATTTTATGGTCGTGGTTCTTGACTTGGTGCTTACGAACTCAACCACTTATTGTTCTGTGATATACATCTTGCACTTAAAACTTTCGTGATCTACAATTCCACTGTGGGCTCCTTGTATACATTAAATTCACTCAAAGTATATGACGTTTCCTTCCATCCCCACTAACTTCACAGCCTTCCCAATATACATTAACTATGCTCTTACTAGTGACAACTAAACACACTGGTACGAAAGAATTGGCACCCGGTCCTCTGCCATTTACAAATTGACTAACACACTCCGACATCGTCTCCTCTTCTATGTTACAGATTATGCATTCAAATTTTCTGAGCTATACAATTTTCCCATTTGGGCCTCACGTCTTCTAGGGAGACCTTGTCACCCTATTTTGGATCCTCGCGTTGGTGGGTTCACGAAATCTCCAACTCCTAGTCATTGTTTCATTTTTTACCCATCCTCGTACTTATTTCCAGATATGCAACACCAAAGGTTTAATACTAAAATGACATCATGCAACAACCGTAAATATCGTCATTAATAAGAAAAAGTCTCAAGAACCAACCATCCCTACAGAACTTGTCTCAAAACATACAAAGAAGATCTTTCCATGTAATGGAAAAGCTATTACAAATTTCAATATATTAGTGAAAACAAGTCCCAGGCAATGTTTCCCTGTTCCATACTTGGACACTTTTTCGATTGTGGGTTCCTGGATTGACGGCCTAAAAATTGTATCAAAACTTTTAATTTTTCCTCTCCGCGACCCCCCCCCCTCTCTATTATCCCTTTGTAGTTCTATATTTAGTCACATCTATATGATCACGGCCTCATGGATTCACAAATTGGAAACTCTTTACCTATATCTTCACACCATGAGCCCAACCGATCGTGGTCCCTTTCAATACTTAGCCAATTATCTGATCAATGGGTCCCGGGTTTGCAGTGTCCAACACTTATGTCCCCTATTCCGTCATATACATCATGCACCCAAAGAACTTTCGTGATTTGCAATTTATGCTTTTATTAGTGAGAACTTAGCAGGGATTCGAAAGGATTGACATTAATAAATGAACAATAGATGTTGCTTATGGATTTCAATGAATTCTGCGAACCAAACAGGATCCTGCAAATTGGAAGATGACCTGCATTTGGACCAGAAATAAATTATTAATATATATTAATATGAATACTATTGGAATAAATATAAACACTTTCTCTTAATTTCCCCTCTTTTATCCCCCTCTATTATCCCTTTGTGGTTCTATATTTAGTCGCATCTATATGATAACGACCTCCTGTATTCACAAATTGGCAACTCTTTATCTATATCTTCACACCATGAGCCCGATCGACCGTGGTCCCTTTCAATACTTATGATCCTGATTATTTTTGACATGAAATGAGAGCAGAGATATAATAAAGAAATGCACAGAGATATCGTGTATATCCAATAATATAACAGAAATATACCAGAGATGCAACCATAAACACAGAGATATAGTAATACATGATTTCTATTAATGAAAGAAATGTACAGAGACTATAAAAATATAGAGTGAAAGACTCGCTATAATGGTGGTAGCTTATCTCTAAGAAGAAATGTGACCGCTACTCGCATTCACAAGAAGATTATTACAATGAGGCTCTGAAGGCCTTTTACAATAAGAAGGAATGCCAAAAACCCTAGACATCCAAAATCTAACCCTAGGATATGAAGCGCCAAAAGTCATGTGGGCCCTGTTTGGGTAAGTTAGTACATCAACTTCTCAAGATCATAACTTTTGCATACGATCTTCGTTTTAGGCATGTGATAGATCGTTGGAAAGGTATCGTCGAGGAGATTCATTTTAGGGGCTCAATCATACCTTTGAATATCATTGAGAACCTCGAT
>CBVK0100300506.1:0-13097 GCA_900067695.1 Picea abies
TTGATAAAGTGAAAGAATATATATTGTGGTTAAAATTGGTATAAAGTGCTTATACTGATTCACCCCCCCTCTCAGTATTCCAAAAATTGGTATCAGAGAAGGTTCCTTCAAGGAAATAGTTTAACCACTAGAAGGAAGATCATGGAGAGAAAAATTTGTATAAGAATGGAATACCACAGTTTGATGGACATAATTATGCATTCTAGAGAAGAAGGTTGAAAACATATGTACAAGAACAGAGATTTGATGTTTGGAAATCGGTAGTCGATAGATACAAATATCCTTCCACTCCTCCAATCTATAACGATGGAAAGAAACTCATTCAAAACAATTTGAGGGATTAAAATGATATTCTTAATGTTTTGGTTGATTCAGTATATGTCAAGGTTATGCATTGTGATTCTTCAAAGCAAATATGGGAAAAAACTTAGAATGTTTATGAAGGGGATGCCAAATTTAATGTGGCCAAGCTTCAAACTTATAGAGGTCATTTTGAACAACTAAAGATGAAGGAAGATGAAAATATTGCATCTTAGTTTTTACAAGTTGATGAAACAATGAATGCAATTAAAGGATTGGGAGACGAAGTTGACGAATCTAGAATTGTTCAAAAAGTATTGAGATCTCTTCCAATGAGATTTGATCCTAATATTTCAGCGCTAGAAGAAAGATTAGATCTAAGTATGATAAGCATGGATGAGCTACATGGAATATTTACAACTTATGAAATGAGAATAGTACAGGAAAATCCATCCACAGAAGAACCAACTTTTAAAGCATCCAGAAGGACAAAGAAGAAGAAAAAGATCGAGCCAAATCCAAATTGCAGTTGTAGTGAAGATTCAGATGAGGATGAAGAAATGGCCAACTTTGTAAGGAATTTGAAGAAAGGAACCAAAAAGTACAAAGGCATGCTTCGCTTTAAATTTTTTAATTGTGGTAAAATTGGTCATTTTGCAAATAAATGTCCTTATGCTAAGAAGTTAGATAGTGATGAAGAGGAATATCCCAAGAAAGAAAAGAAATATCAAAAGGGAAACAAGAAAGATAAAAGGAAAGTCTTCGAGAAAAATCTCTACTCAAGAGAAGAAAATTCCTCATCCGATGAAGATGTTGAATGTGATAACAACTTAGAGAGAGTACTCTTTATGGATATAGAAAAAAAAAGAAAAAAAAAAAGGTGAAGTGGATCTTGAGGAAGAATTAATCAGTTCTTTAACTGAGCTAAATAAAGGAAGGAAGGAAAAGAAATCACTTAAAGAAGAAAACATCTACTTAAAAACCCAACTTGAATAATGAAAGAGAAAGGAAGAAGGAATGCAGATCCAGATGCTAAAGAAAGAAAAAGAGTGTGTGAATCTCGAAAAGGAAATCATGACATTGAGAGTTGAAGTCAACAAGCTCAGAAAGAACTTGAAAAGTTCTCAAGTGTTAGAAAACATTCTCAACAGTCAAAGGCCATACAATGACAAATTTGGACTAGGATACAAGAATGTTTATTTTGAGGAAGGTTCAATCTCCATGACAAAAGAAACAAAGAAAAGGAGTTATGCAAAAGTTCTCAAAAGAAGGAATCATGGTCAACAAGAATTAGAAAGGAATGAATATAGAAGACCGTCTACATTCAAGCAACAGAGAAGCTTCAATCATTTTGAAAGAAACAACCAAAGATAAGATTGCAATCAGCCAAGGTAGGATTTCAAAAGGATTAGACCACAAAGAATATCATTCACTCCCAGGTATGTAAATTTATTTTATGGTCATTGTTTTAATTGTACTAACTTTGGACATAAAGTTGTATATTGCAGGGCTTATGAATGAAATGATAAGGAAATAAATGCTTATGTGGCCCCACAAAATATTGAATGTTGCAAATACCACAACTATAGACACATAACTCAAAATTGTAGAAGCATGATAAATCCTCCCATGAAAGAAAATATCGATGACAGATACAAGAAAGCTTGGAGAAGAAGTGAAAAACAAGAAGAGCAGGTAAATGAAGAACAGATCCAAGGGATCATACTTACAGGATTTCTAGCAACACAAGATCATGATGAATTTAGAGGAAAAGAGGAAATTGTTGGAAATGAGGCAGAGGATGAAGAAAAAGATGTCAAAACTTAGGATGATGACATAATTTAGAAAGAGGATGAAAATGAAGATGCCTCCATAGATGAAGAGGAACATTAATCTGCATCAGAGGAAGTATTGTTTTGATCCATCTAGATTGGAAAATCCCAGTAAATATGAATGTTAGACAAAGGGAGTCATTTTAGTAGCTATTGTAGATCAAGAGAACCATCCTTCAAGTAGGTTGAAGTATTTGCAGAGAAATATTCAGAGAAGTTAGATAGAAGAAGTACAAAATGATATATTGATCGATTGAGAAGTAGTGTTCTCACATAGTTGTAGCAGATTCAATAGAAGTCTCCATAATAGTGCAGTGACAGATGGGTCAACATTGTGGATAGTTGAGTAGCAGATTTATGGGCAGTGTGTGTCACAGGGATAGAGATGGATTCATGATATGCTTATCATGTACATAAAGCATGGGTTAGAGAAGATGCATAAAAATGTATTTACAATTCGAATCAGTGGAATCAGTTGGTCATAGAAATGCAAGGAGTGAAAGGCTCAACAAAAAAGGGAAAGAGAAACTATTAGCAGAAGATATATCATCATAAGGACATTGTTGAACAATATGGTCAAGTAAACATGACAAGTAAATAAAGAAATCAAATTTTGAATGACTTTTAAATATGCCAATGAAATTCAAGAGGAAGCACTAATGGACAATAAGCAACAATGGAAGAGAGGAAAAGAAACATATATAGGTAGTTGTACATTGATCTACATCTTACAAAAAAATTAAGGGAAGAAAAATCATGAGAGAAAGAGATCCAGATAGGAAAATCAGTAGCATGTAAAGAGGGGGATACATATTGACAGGGGGAGTTATCTTTTGTCAAAGAAGGAAAGAAAGAACAAAGTCATGGTAATTAAGAGAAAGAACATATGCATGATGATAGGGGGAGAAATCCCAAGGAGAGATACCCTTTTCTATTGATGTCAAAGAGGGATGAGTGAGAAACATTGATGAGGAGAAATGGTCACAAGGGGAGCATGAGCATTGGAGCATCAATGTTTCCATCAATGTTGGTGTTGTCATCAATTCTAAAGGGGCAGATTGTTAGACATTTGGTTTGGACAGTTGGTTGTCATTGATGTCAACCCTCAAAGATTGATGTCAATCCTTGGAGAGGTCTAGAGATGTTGGAAATTTGTATGATAGAGATTAATGGTGAGTTAATTGGATGCATTTGATGTATTATACATGTAGCCCCAAAGGTGTGGCTAAGGAAACCAATTTTGTATGAGAAATACAAACATTAAGATCAATGAATTTGCAGGTAATACTATTATAGATGGATAGTACAGTTTGTCCCATTTCTGATTATATGTGGTACATCACATGGTTCCTCACAATTGAGGAGATATGGATTTGTGAAGTTGGAGGAACCTCATGAATATTCTAGAAGCCCCTATAAGGTCAACAAAGAAGTCAATTATTCTAGAATCTCCTAGAAATCCATCAAGAAGTTTACTAGTCAAAGTTGTTGAAACTAGGAGTTAATTATGGGTAAATTTGTTGAAATAAGAAAATAATTAAAAACTAGGAGTTAATTATGGGTAAATTTGTTGAAATAAGAAAATAATTAAAAATAAATTAGTTGCAACAAGAAGTAGTGAGTTTACTAATTATGGATAAAGCAGTTGCAACAAGAAAGTGGGTTAGGCCTAAAAGAAGGAAGTTGGGTAAGACAGTTAGAATTTGACCCCTAAAGGAAGGCACTTGGAGAGTATAAATAAGAGAGCAAGAGACTCCCATTACCACCTATTGAACATCAAATTTATCTACAGGATCTAAAGGTATGCTATATGATTGTTTGTAGTTGGATGTTGGTGATTGCTTGAGGTATGGTCATGGGATATTGAGTATTTTCCCTTGAGGGAATATTGGATGTATGGTATATGCTACATGAGTCACATATACAGAGGTACATTGCAAGTACTATTTTTGGTTTTTGTTGGCACACTTTATTGAGTATATTGTTGAGTCATATCTTGTATCCCTTGGTACATGTTTGAGGGTTTTTGGTTAAGTTGTGTTGCTGAAGTTAATGGTACAGATTGAGGTTGCATAATAATGAGGATTTGATGCATGGATGATGTTAGGGTTCACTATACATGGTTTATGGATTTTTTTATATGTATGGCACATAATTAGAAAGACATAGTTGTACATGGTTTGAGCTATACATTTGTGACAGTTGGTATGAGATCTACATGATCGAATCTGATTGGTTGATGAGATTAATATGATAGGTTGTTGGTGCAGGTTGTGATAGGTTGTTGTTATAGGATGTGATAAGTTGTTGATGTGCATTATTGGCACATGATATGGTGCATGATTGATATTTGGTATAGTTGATGCACTTCTTATGGTACATGGTTGATGGTACGGGTTGAGGTACAAGTTTGGTGCATGGTTGATGCACTTGTTATGGTACAAGTTGAGGTATAGGTTGATGCATGGTATAGGTTGAAACTTGGATGAAACACATATCTTGTGATGGTATGTGGTGATCTTGGTACATGCTTGTTAGAGGCATGTGTTGGTGATGTTTAGCATATGCTCTTGGTGATCTTGGCATGAGTTGCATGCATATGAGAGTGGATTTGATTTCATGGATGAGACAATGATTGGTTGGACATGTTTTTGTGAAAATGATCGGTTGAAAAGGTTGATGTGACAGTGACAGTGGAAGTGGCAGTGACGGTGGCAGTGATTGTAGTAGTGACAGTTGGTCTACACTTATATTTTAAGGTAGAAGAATGGAGCAAGGAAAGGGGGTTGTATCCTCCTTCTGGTTGGTGCCAAAGAATAATGGAGTTGGATATTCCTTCAAGTTGGAGCTTGATAACTAGGTGGTTGTATCCAACTTTTGGTTGGAGTGGAAGAACCCATGGGGTTGTAGCCTCCTTCTAGTTGGAGATAGAGAATTTAGGGAGTTGTATCTTCCTTCAAGTTGGAGACTGTAAATAGGGGGTTGTATCCTTCTTCCAATTTTAGCTGGAGAATTGGGAAGTCGGTGCTTCCTATGAATGAATTCTTGATATATATATAAGAAATCATTCTGTTGTTTTCTCCCATTTGGGTTTCCACATAAATACTGGTGTACTTTATTCTTGATGTGATGTTGCTTATGATTAAATTCTTGTGATATATATATTGAATCCAATCATAGATGTCACATTGATGATAAAATATTGAACATTATTGATAAAGTGAAAGAATATATATTGTGGTGAAAAGTGGTATAAGGTGCTCACATTGATTCACCTCCCCCCTCAATATTCCAACAAGCTCGACACTTTCTCCATAAATTCATTTTTGGGATCTTTCATAAACTAATATTTTGTAGAGATAGAGGAGAGATCTTGGTGTACGTTCATAGATATGCCCCATGGAAGTTAGGTTTCTTGAATGCTCCTGAAATGAGTTTCAAATAAGTCATATTGGAACTTTCGCTATAACTTCTTTTCTGGGATGTTTTAGACCTTGTGATTCTGCAAAGATAAAAGAGATATCTTAGAGTACATGTGCTAAAAATATTAGGTTCACAGTACTTTCAAAGATATGCCCTGTGGAAATTAGGGTTCCTGAATGCTTTTGAAATGAGTTTCAAATAGGTCAGCTTGGCACTTTCACTACAACTTATATTTTGGGATGATCCAAACCTTGACATTTTGTAGAGACAAAGGAGAGATATTTTTGTACATGTGGTAAAAATATCATATGTTTTTTCGCTACTTATTTGAAGACATTCTTTGTGTAATTTAGGGTTCCAAAATGCTCTTGAAATCAATTTCAAACATGTCATCTTGGCACATTTTCTATAACGTATTTTTTGGGATGTCTGATAACCTATAATTTTATAGAGGAAAAGGAGACATACATAAGTACCTCAGGTGAAATTTTCAGAATCATATTTGCAAAATTGTATATGTGGCATGTTGTACAAGTTCATTCTTGAGAAGAGGCCCAAAACAAGAAGCTTTGGGAAAGTTTCCATTTGGAAATTCAAATTTTGGTCAGAACTAGTAAATGCAGAAGTAGTGAGAAGACCTGGTGAAGGAAGAAGCAATGAGTATACCTAGTAAAGATAGAAGAAGTGAGCATACTTGGTGAAGGAATAAATAACAAGCATACTCCGTGAACATTGGTGCAACTCATAGATTGTTGTCTCTTCCTAAATTGGTGCTTAGCGGTGGGAATTCATGTCTCCAATAGATTGGTGACTAAAAAATATATAAGATATTGGTGTCTGATGTTAATTTGGTTCTTAGCGATGGATATTGGTGTCTACAAATATCTGAAAGATATTAGCGTCTCTTGCTAAGTTGGCGCTTAGCGGTGGGGATTGGTGTCTCCTGTAGGTTGATGTTTATGAAGATATATAAGAGTAGGTTGGTTCCTACCAAAAGTTGTTCCAGTGGGGATTGGTGTCTCTAGTAGGTTGGTTCCTGCAAATATTTGTAATAGTAGGTTGGTGTTTACAAAGAATTATAAATAGAATTTTCATGGTTTTCTCCTGAAATGGTTTCCACATAAATCTTGTGTTCTTTTATCTACAGTTAATATGTGACTATTTTATTATGGTTGATGAATGTCTGAAAAAGAAAAAAATATATATTATACTAATTCACCCCCCTCTCAGTATAAGTGTTTTCTCATCAAAGCACTAGCTCTGCCTAATTTCACAAAGAAATTTGTTTTGGAGTGTAATGCCTTAGGGAAAGGAATTGGTGCAGTTATCATGCAAGAATAAAATCCCTTGGACTTTATTTGTAAGCAACGTTTTGAGCGACACTTCATAAAATCCACATATGATTTATTTTTTTTGGATATTTTGCATGTGGTGAATATTTGGTGTCCTTACTTGATTTGGAAACACCTCCAAATTAAAATTGTTCATCGTAGCCCTAAATATTTTTTGAAATAGCAACTATGATTATGAGATCATTTACAATAAGGGAAAAGAGAATGTGGTAGATGATGCTCTTTCTAGGAAATATGAAGAAGAAGGGTTCCTCTTTTCACTCTCCTTCATTTAGATGATTGGTTGAAGGATTTTTTCCATGAATGGTTTCGATATCCTAAAATTTATATCTTTTTCCATCAACTGCAACAAGATGCTAATTTGTATCTAGGCTACAATTGGAAAAATGAGGAGCTTTGTTATAAAGGTCACATCTATTTAAGAAAATAGTCCAACTTTAAATCCATTGTGTTCTCTAAACTCCATGCCTTACTAATAATAGGACATTTTGGTTTTCTTAAATACTATGAATTCATCAAATGTTCCATTTTCTGGGAGGGTATGATGTAGGAAATACATAATTTTTTGGCCGAATGTGATACTTGACAATGCAACAAGGGAGAAATAATAAAAAATCCAGGAACACTACAACATCTCCCTATCCCACTTACTATATGGACATATATCTCTATGGGATTCATCGTCAAATTACCCAAATCTAGTAATAAATCAATCATCATGGTTATGGTTGATCAAATTTCCAAATATGTTCATTTTTGTTCCCTCCAACACCCATTTAAAGCTTCCACAATGGATCAAGTTTTCATGGACAATATCTTTAAACTACATGGAATGCCACAATATATTGTGTCAGACCGTGATCCAAATTTCACAAGAAACTTCTGGAAATAATTGTTCATGCTCCAAGGCACCCAATTACATCTCAAAACTGCATATCACCCCTGAACTAATGGTCAAACCGAAATTGTTAATGAGTGCTTGGAATCCTATTTGAGGTGATTTGTGTCTGAATTATAATATCAATGGGTTCAATGGTTACCCCTTGTTTAATGGTGGTACAATACAACTTACCATGGTGCCACTCACATGACTCCATTTCAGGAGGTATATGGTCAAAATTCCCCTCCAATATTACATGTTAGGTGTCTCCAAAGTATAGGAGGTTGAAGTAAACCTTACAGTTTGGGATGGCATTTTATGCACTCTCAAAGACAATTTGGTCATGACTGGAAATTGAATGAAGCAGCAAGATTATCAATGTTGTTTTGAACACAATTTTTCTGAAGGGGATTAGGTGTTTCTTAATCTACAAAAATATAAGCAACCTTCCCCCAAATTAGACCACTTCTAGAATCTTGCTCTAAATTTTTATGGCCCCTTTAATATCATCAAGCATGTTGGTCCCATGGATTAAAAACTATCCCTTCCTAATCACTCTAAGCTCCATCTATTTTTTCATGTCTCTTGTTTAAAGAAAGTGATTGGATCCAAGTGCTTGATTCAAACTAGTCTCTCTGAATTAGATGAAGACAGATCCATTTGGTTGCAGGAACAATATTTCATGGCCCAATATGAGAATCATCTCCATCGATGCTTAATTCATGAATTTTTAATAAAGTGGAATGATACACAGCTCGAGGATGCCAAATGGGAGACAACAACCATTCTACATTAATTTCCACATCTCAAGCCTTAAGGACAAGGCTTTTACTTAAGGGGGAGGGAATGTTAGGGTCCTAACCTCCCTAACCCCTAATGTACATAGAATACTATGCATTTCTATGTAATAGAGGCCATGATTAGTAAATAAGGCCTATGTAATAATGTGAACACAACTATTGTAGGAAGACTTACTAGAATGTTCCAACTCTAGAAAGTTCCTCGTATATAATGTTATTAAGAAGATAGAAGTAGTATATATATAGGTATAAATCCTTGTAAAAGTTGTCTTGTGTAATCATTTCTCTATTCGAGGTATTCCCCTCGAAGAGGCAAGTGAACAATGCTTTCTACATTTATAAATGTTTCATATTTCAGCCCATATTGTTAATGTGCTCACTGCTATGTTTATTTCTACTAAATACTTTGATAATATTTGTTCTCTTGCTCTAAATATTCTATTTGGTACCTTATAGTCCCAACTAAAGAGGTAGCAGTTGAATATTATACTTCTTGTTTGCATGCACCTATTTCCATGCTTGTTAAGAGAATCGGTAAGAACACTTTAGTTAAAAATTTTGAATAAGATAAGAATGTAGAAAAAGAGATACTAATTTGGGAAAGAAACCAAGGAAATGAGGAAATTGAACCAACTCTTAAGAAGTTCTTTTCTATTCCCAAACCAACCTCTAAAACAAACAATGAGCTTCGAGATAAATACCCTATAGATATGGACAGTGTTTTAAACTTGGTTAAGCACTTATCAAATGTGATTGTGGTTTCGAAAAAGAACTATGGAGAAGGAACTTCTCACCTTGTAAACTGTAGACCTTCCTATAGGAACAATGTCACTTCTCCAAAGCCACCTAAACCTACCAATTTTAACTTGAAATCAAAGGATGTAGGAATGGACAATTATTGCATTAATAAGCATCCAAATAATTCTAAAAAAACATGTCCACAGTGGTTACATTTGATGACTTTAGTGGAAAATCAAGTTTTGGATCAACAAAACTATGTTGAACCACCTATTCAAAAAGTTGTAAATGAAGAAGTTGTGAAAGAAGAGGAGGAAACTAGGGAGAAGACAATGTTCTTATGTGAAAAGTCACTTGGTATTCAAGATGATGAAGAGAAAATGGTGGAAAAATTTAGGCTACTCCAACAATACAAAGATATTACAACTTAAGAAATAAGGGGAATGTTCACTCAAATCCTTCTACATCACAACTTACCATTAATCCTATGAAAACTATAGTTCCTTAACCACCCAAGAAAGAAGCAATGAAAAACATATCTTGGATGAGCATGGATTACTATGAAGTTTGGGTGAAACCCTAAAACCTTTCACAGAGAACCTAGATAGACAAAATTCATAGAAAGCTTACAAAAGGAACTAGAGAGAGAGAGAAGCAAGATTGAGAGAAATAATAGAATTGTATTAACACTACATATAAAATTGTATTTCAAGAGTGGAAATTTATAATACTCTATAGGAGAGAGGAGTAATGCATACTAGGTTGAGCTTCTAGTGTATGCACATGTAATAACAAAGATAAAATCCCTCTTAGTATCAATTAGCTAGCCATAAATGGAGTTAGCTAGTCATAAATGGAGTTAGCCATGCACAAGTGAGAACTTAAGTAGATGCGCACACTTATCTAGGAGAAAAATATTCTCACTCAAGTGCACTCTCTAGCCATGGAATGGGAATTATCTCCTAAAATCAAGGAATGAAGCGCTCTTCCTCCTAGAAGATAGGAATTTAACTAACGGTGGTTTATGAGCCCATGGTAATTTCCCATGGTATTACATATAGGCAACCACCATATAGAAATAAACATACTATAAATAGAACTGTTATAAATAGCAGTCCTCCTAAATAGTAGGAAAATGTGCATGTACTCCAACACCCCACTAAAACACAATTGGGGTGTGCACAATGAATGAGTCTCGACAAGTTTTATCCATGTTAGGTACCCATTTTACAATGCATCTAATGAATGAATACTAAAAAAGGAGGAAAGAGGGGAAAACTCATGAGAACCCCCCCTCTCAAAGTACATTGCATACAAAAATGAATAAGGAAATAAAGACAATTGCTAAGAAACTATATCCTTCACTTGAAGGATACCTCACAACAATGCAAGTTTATGCTTGGTGAAGATTTTGTTGGAGATGTCGAAGTATGTATGGATATGATGAATTCCTTTGGAAACTAGTATTTCCTTGTACCTCCTCACCTATCCATCTACTTACCTCTTGGTGTTGTAGACCCATCTACACTTGAAAATATTTGATCCAGGTGGATATCGGTGGCTACCCAACTCTTCCAACTAGCTCACATACAATATTCATATTGGAAGTTTATTTTTTATCTTTTTGAGTCCTAAACGTTCGAGGCTCATCACCTTGTGGAATCCCAATTGTGTTGGTGAAGAATAAAGACAGGACTTGGCGACTTTGCATTAATTACCGAGCCCTAAATAAAATCATAGTCATGAACTGGCACCTAATTCCCTGAATCGATGATCTCCTTGACCATCTCAAGGGAGAAAAATAATACAATATGATTCATCTGAAGTCTAGCTACCACCAGGTCCCAATAGAGCAGATCGATGTATCGAAAACTGCCTTCAAGTCCAAAGAAGGTCTCTTTGAATGACTGGTCATGCCATTTGTCTTGACAAATTCCCCAAAAACTTTCATGACGATGATAGAAAATATCTTGTGATATTTAATCAATTATTTTTTGGTGGTGTATTTGGATGACACTCGCATCTTCAACAAGAGTTGATTGGAACACTTGAAGCATATTCAATAGGTTCTGCACACTCTGCGACAACACAAGCTATATGCA
The DNA here is from genome assembly GCA_900067695.1 of Picea abies. Taxonomy (NCBI): domain Eukaryota; kingdom Viridiplantae; phylum Streptophyta; class Pinopsida; order Pinales; family Pinaceae; genus Picea; species Picea abies. The sequence goes on from CBVK0100300506.1 coordinate 11,428, forward strand.
AATTTGGAAAAATGTTCCTTTGACATGAAACAGGTCTAGCACCTAGGCTACATTGTTGATGAGCATGTGATGCATGTCAATCAAGCCAAGATCTATGTCATCTATGACTGGCCATCCCCGAACACACTCACTGAGCTTTGAAGCTTCTTACGCCTTGCTAATTTCTATTGCAGGTTCGTGTTGGGATTATCCCACATTGCGTGGGTCCTTAGCCAAGGGACCAATGTGGTGGCAAGGTAAAATTAATGTGGGGCCAATCACAAAATAAAGTGTTCGATGATTTGAAGCAGTGCTGGTGCTCAACCCCAATGATCTCATTACTCAATATATAAAAACCTTTTGAGATTGAGATGTATGTTTCAGACTATGTTGTGGGTACATTTCTCACTCAACATAGAAATCATGTGGCCTATCATAATGAGACGCTATTAGATACCATCTGTAAGTATCCCACTTATGGCAAAGAAATGTACTCCATTGTACAAGGCTACTGCCAATGGAGGCATTAAATTATTAGGAAGGAGATAGTCATCCACATTGATCATAAGCCTTTGAAGTTCATGTAGACACAAGGAAATATGCAAAATGACCGCCATCATAGGTGGTCCACATGCTTGCAGCAGTTCCATCTCAAAATCAAATATAAGACAAGAAGCACCAACCGCGTTGCTGACTACCTCAGTCGACCTCCAGTTGCAATACTAACTATGGTGCTACACTCCCATGGACATGAGACCTCTGGATGGCCCCAAATATACAAGAGAGATCTTGAATTCACCACTACCTACCATATGCTGGGCACAAACACAATTGTCATTGATTTCCATCTTCAGGACAAGTTTTTGTGCCATATGGGACACATTTGCGTCCCATCAAGTGAGCACAGAAGGATGATTTGGGAAGCTCTCTATAGTCAGGTGGAAGGACACTTTCAAATATAAAAATAAAGTGGTAGTACTACAACAACATTTCTATTGGTCGAAACTCCGACAGGATGTCAACAAGTATATTAGGTCCTTCATGGCCTGCATCATTGCCAAACTGGACATTAAGAAACAAGGCATGTACAACCCTTTGCTTACTCCCTTCATTCCATGGGAATCCATCTTGATGGACTACATATCTATCCTTCCCTCAACCAAGCAGGGAAATGAATTTTTTTTTGTGGTTGTTGATCAATTCTCCAAGATGGAGATTATGGTTGCCTGGAAGAAGAGAATCACAATGGAGTCCAATGCCAATATATTCTTCGAATGAGAGTGGGTACATTTTTGGATACCAAAAAAAATCATCTCATATCAAGACAAATGGTTCCTCATTACATTTTTATCGAGCCTCTGGTCACAGTTGTACACCAAGCTCACCAAATCCACAACCTTCCACCCCCAAACGGGTGACCAAACTGAGGTCGTCAATAGGATGATTGTGAACATCTTAGACATGTACAATTACAAGCATCTGCACAAATGGGATGGGAGTGTTCCCTATGCTCAACACAATTACAACATATCCCTACATAGCTCAACTGACCACAACCTCGTTTATGTGGGGTTGGGATTTCAACCATTGTGTCCCATGAATGTTGCACTACCCCTTGTGTCCACAGAAGAAGACTCGTCCCATGCTCATAACGAAGACAAAAAAGCCAATCGGTTCATCGAATGAATCCA